>PVJC01034780.1:0-18605 GCA_004026665.1 Murina feae
GAGGACTGCTCCGAGCCTCAGATGCGGCTGGGGGCAGGTCCCCAGTGGTGACACACACACACACAAAAGGCGCCTGGCAGACTGGGGCCATCATAGGACATCCACTGAGGGGTCCCAGACTGTGAGAGGGCACAGGCCGGGCTGAGGGACTCCCTCCACCCCGAGTGCACAAATTTTTGTGCACCGGGCCCCTAGTAAAGAATATAATTTAGTTAGATGTCAATAAGGAAAAAGAATAAAGAGGGAGAGCATTCTATTTAGAGATAGTGGCATGTGACAGTAAGGAAGTATGAAAGGTTTGAAGAAATTCACTCAAATTCTATTTTCAGAGGAAAACTGGAATAAGTAAAGAAATATAAATATACATTTATTCTTTTGTTCTCTCTCTCTCTCTCTCTCTCTCTCTCTCTCTCTCTCTCTCTCTCTCTCTCCTCTTTCAATTTCCATGGCAGTCAGTGCCTTAATATAACATTTTGCAAGGACATCAACATTGCTTTATGTTCCACGATAAGTCAGAAGCATACCAGCTCTTTAAGGGTCATTGGTTCTCAAAAGTACTTACACATTTCATGTTTATTGTCCACAACTATGCCCACTCTACTGACCTTTCAAGATAATTCTTATCGAGGTAAAAATGATGTGAATAGGAGAAATATAGCTATTTCCTTTATACTTTTTTGAAAGTAGTTGCATCCTAAATAAGAAAAGTTGAATCTTTTAAAAGATGTGGACTGAGATCACCTCCAAGTCAACACTTTACTCTATTTTTGACAGTAAATCTGTGCTAATGGAATAATTTTCCAGCATGAATTAAATTATTGTGCTCTATATTTATTTCCTGGAGAGAGTAGGTTCCTGGCAGTATGATGTTACATTTGCATTTTGATAGCACACGATTTTAGACTGTTACCTTCAAATTCAGAGAAATACAAATTTATTATATTAGAGTTTTCTCAAGAGAAATATAAGTATTCCACTACCTTTCACCAGGCACATTCATGGGACTTCCAATAAAATCTGTAATTTTTATAAATCAAAGAACCAAGTAACAAAATACCTTATTTCCCATAAAGTAGAATGCATGCATATATGTCATCATTGATAGACTCATTTCAATTTTTCCTACAAGGACATCAATAATCTATCAGCGTTGGTTGTGTTACAGGAGGATTTTTTCAATGCCAGCCAGCTTGTGAAGCGTAGGCAATAAGCTAACAGATGAAATATTTAGAATGTTGTCAATATAGTCTTTTTTAATGTTATTCTTTTAAATTTATCTTTATTATTGAGAGTATTACATATGCCCTCCCATTGCTCCCATCTAGCTGGTTCCCACCCCACCCCAGGCCTTCACAGCACTGTTGTCTATGTCTATGGGCTGTGTACATACATATGCATGTGTTCTTGGGTTCATTTGTCTCCCTGACTTCTTCCCTCTGAGATTTGTTAGTCTATTCCATGCTTCCATGTCTCTTCACCTATTTTGATCATCAGTTTATTTTGTTCATTAGATTCCATGCGAGTGAGATCATGTGATACTTGTCATCCTCTGAGACCGATTTCACTTAGTGTAATACTCTCTAGGTTAAGGGATCCTTCTTCTTCACAGCTGCATAGTATTCCATTGTGTACCAGTAAATGTACCACAGTGTGCCAGGCCAGCACAGCCAAGGGTTCCACAAGCCTGAGGGGGTACAGTGAAGGACGTAGAAAAGACAAAGAGAAGAAGCTGGGTCTAGGTGGATCTCCTGTGCCTGGCTGAGGCCACAGAGAGAGAGACCCAGACAGCAAGCTGAGACTTTATTTTACAGCCAGAGGCAAACAAGGTCGTGGTCACCATAGTTACAATGTTCTTGTGAGTTTCACTTGTTTTGGCAGCACTGGCTGCATCTCCCTCAACCCATTAGCTACCCAAATAAGATCTAGGGAGCATCATAAGGTCAAGTCTAATTATGCTAAGAGGGCTGTGCCCTCTAAGCTGGAACTTGTTTGTGGCTTTGCCAACAGGTCAGTCCCAGGCTTAACCCTATAGCCATTCCTTATACCACAGCTTTTTAAAATCCATTTATCTATGGATAGGCACTATATTTTAGGAACAACAGTCTAGAAAGCATGACTTTACAACACAAACAACATGGGAATATATTTTTAAATTTTATGATGATCTCACTGTGTAAAATCAAAACTACAACAGCAAAATAGAGACAGGTTTCCTTTAGATTGCAGATACCCTGGCTTAATTAAAGAAGTATTCAAATTTTAAAATTTCAATTTGTATATAACTTTGCATAAACACATTGATTCAGTGAGGACAGTAGATGTGTAAAAGCATTGGCATTAATAACAAACATGTTTGGAACCCTTCATGTCTTAAATTCCATGAAGTTTGTTATTGTGAAAAAGACCATTCAATAAGAATAGTAAATCAAAATAAATTTAACCTAATAATTGATGTTCATTATTCCTAGCATACCAATAATTAAAATTTGATTTCTTTTATAATTTACATAATGATTTCTTGCATGGTCCCTATTTTTCTCCTTTTCATTATAAATTTTAATGTTGACATTATTGTAGGTGTCCGCTCCCTTCTCCTTTCCCATCTCTATCCACCCCATCTCCCCCTCCCTTGGCCTTCACCAAGCTATTGCCCATGGCCATGGGTATGCATCTATGATCTTTAGCTAATGTCTTCACCTTCCTGTACAGTCCCTTTTAACAATAATGCGAATTGCAATGTGACAAATGAGAAGAATGGAGTTTGGAGAAATTGACTCAGTTATGTAATAGGGAAGGTTTTCTGACCTCAAGTTTAGCATTATTTATAACTAGAGGCCTGGTGTACAAATTCATGCATGGGTGGGGTCCCTCGGGGTGGCCTGCAGGGGTCAGGCTCCAGCTTGTGCCCACAGGCTCTCAGCCCAGCAGCCCTACCTGGAATCCTGCCTTGGCTTGGTGCTGCCCCTTCACCTGTGCTACCATCCCACCTGTGGGTGATTGATTGGGGCTGGGCTCCCCACCTGCCTCCCTCAGCACCTGGAAGCCGGGCAGAGGCCCCACCCCCTGCGGCCACTGGTCTATAGGGTGATCAGCAGAACCTTGGCCTGGAACCACCTGCTCACCTGCTCCACCATCTTGCCACGGTTCGGTTCTGCTCTCATCAGGGCCCATCGAGGCTGTCAGAGCCTCCCCTGCCACCTGCTGATGCCCACTATGTTCTGTGTCACCCCCTGGTGGTCAGTGCATGTCATAGCAAGTGGTTGAGCTCCTGGTCTCCCAGTTGAACTCCTGGTCAAACAACTGCCAAAGGGGACAATTTGCATATTAGGCTTTTATTCTATAGGATAAGCATAGTGATAGAATAATGAACTAATGGAAAGGGAAAATATTTACTTTAAACATGTTAATTTAATGTTTGATAAATAAAGGTATAAATCCAATCTCTTACCCCTAGTACGTTTACTCTGTCAAAAAACTTAGTTTTAAAATGATTTGTATACACAGCTTTCTTTTATAATCAGCAATTTAATTGTCTAACTAGTATTTATTAAACACTAAACTTGGGGGGGAGCAGTTAATAAGATAGAAATAATTCTTTTATTCATGGCTTGTCATCTACCATTGTGTCCCTTACCATCTGTCATAGTTGTCTTTCAACCCATGAAGCTCATGGATTCTTCTAAGGGTACAGAATTATATATAAAAACTTTTAAACTTTGGGTTTTTATATTAAGTGTAATCTGAAAAGATAAATATAAGTATATTTAAAACTATTGCTGTACAAAAGAGCTTCTAGTGATAATAAAAATTTTTTATGCTGCCCAATATGGTAGCCACTAAACACATGTGGCTATTAAATATTGGAATGGGACAAGTGTGACTAATGAACTAAAACTTTTAAAAAATTTTTTTGAAATTTTAAATTTAAATTTAAATATTCAAATGTAACTAGTGGCCTCTAGACTGGGAAATGCCATCCTAAATGCTTTCTGAGTTGAACACTGCTAATTGAGCTAAGCACGTTTGCTTGTTTTTATGTTTATAATCAGGCTTGACCATGTGAAACTCAAATGATATATGGTCTCCCATCCTAATACTAAAGGCTTCCAAATAGTTTAAATATTGAAAGATAATGGGAGTTTTCATTCTTCACAAAACTAAGTAACTAAGAATGTCTTACTGAAGAGGTCCAGTGCATGATAGCAAGAATGCAATCCATATTACAAGCAATGATTCATTTCTTTCAAAATAAAGTTAGCTTCCAAAATAAATTAATATCAATAAATTTAATTATAGAAACTTTAATATTGATTATTTAATTTGTACATTTGCTCTGTATATTTTTAGAACAGCTATAAGCAAAAGGAGTTTACCTAGTTTTATGGTATACCTATTTACCAACAATGTAATTTAAATAACAATGCAATTTAAACATTTTATAAATACTGAAGAAACCATTTCTTCCTTGAAAAGTCTTCATTAATCACTCAAATTTTAGAAGCACTAGTATAGCAAATTATGTGGTCAGAGTGTCAAGCATTATCCCACTAGCTTTATGTCTGTGGCCTATTTCATTCCCACCACCACCCTATGAGGTAAATACATTCAAATATGATCACAATTTTATAGCTTTGGAAGCAGAAGCTCATAACTTTAGCAGCCTACTTGAAATCCTATAGTTAATAAGTGGTGGATTCAATATATAAATTTATATAGCCTTTTCTCCAGAATAGCATATCTCAGTGTCACAGGCAGAATAATGGCTCCCCTGAGGATATCCACTTTCTAATCTCTGCAACTTGTGACTATGTTGCCTTTGCAGATGTGACTAAGTTAGGGATTTTAATATGTGGAGACTATCCTCAGTTAGGCACAATGTAATCACAAAGGTCCATATAAAATGGAGGGAAGAAGGTCTGAGTGAGAAAAGGAAATGTGATGAAGGAAGCAGAGGTCAGAAGGATGTGAGAAAGGGACAAGCCAAGTAATGCACTGGAAAGATTAAGGGAACAAATTATTTCCTAAAGTTCCCTTAATGAAATAAAATTATTTGTTTATGCTAATAAATTTGTGGTAATCTGTTGCAGCAGCATTAGGAAACCAATGCAACCAGTTTATTCAAACAATGCCTACAGATAATGGTATCTTTAAGGTAGTTTAAGGTCCACTTATTTGCCCCTCAGCCCAATTTCTTCCAGTTTAAGTGTCAAAAGAAGGGAGAAATCCAATCAACCACACTTAGGACACACTTAGAGAATTCCTGATAAATGTATTCTTCTCCTGATCATTACATTTCCAGTAATGTTTGACCCTTTTTAAATTAATAGGCCATTAATTAATATTCAATTAATGGGAATAGATTTCAGTTAATACTTTGAAAGTATTAGCTTAACCATCCCATAATAGATACATATGATCTAGAAAAAAAACTGCAGAACCTTGAATGTTGTAAAGAGTAGTGCTTTGAGATTTATCCACAGACAATATTAGTATCCTATGATAACAATGGAAATTGAAAATTTCCACTAGTAAATCAGTTCTATTTTGCAAAACAGAAATTACAAAGTACCAGGGTGGAAAGTGGAAGAAGCTAAAGAGAAGGGGCAGCTTGCTGTTTTGAAAATTATGCTTGTGAAAATGCTAAAAGAAAAAAAAAACTGTCAATGAAAGATACTTTATCCAGTAAAGCTGTGCTTCAGAAGTGAAGTGATAAAGATTTTCTTAGATAATCAAAAGGAGGGAGTTTATCAACACTAGACCTGCCTTATAAGAAATGTTTAAGGAAGATCTTCTAGTTGAAATAAAAAGACACTAATTAATACTATGAAAACATGTGAAAGTATAAATGCACTGGTAAATGTTAGTATACAGTCAAATTCAGGGTACTTCAATACTAACATGGTGAGGTGTAAATTACTGATAACTAGTATAAAGTTTAAAACACAAAAGTATTAAAATAATGATAGATACAATAATTTTTTCATTGATATCTTACCTAATAAAAGAGTAACAGGCAAATTGACCCTCACTCCATTATACCCACAAGCCATGCCCACCAGCCAAACAGGAGCAAATATGAAAATTAACTAAACTAAGATGGCGGTGGCCACAGAGCTGGAGTTGCCCCAGCAATGGAGGAAGCCAGGGTCCTGCGGCCCTGAGTTCTACTCAAGGCTACAAAATTTCAATTATAGAAGATAAACAAACTCCAGATACCTATCAGGCTGGGACCTTGGGTTGCCAGGGGCAACCCAGGCTTGGGGCAGGAATAGGGAGGGGAAACAAGGCAACAAAGTCTCAATTATAGAAGTTAAATAAATCCCAGATACCTGTTTCTAGCCAGGCACCCCAGTAGGGACCCAAACCCCTGAAGGGGCTGTGGGCATCATGAAATGGCCCTCTGCCCCTCACCCAGGCTGGGAAGACACACCAGAAGGTGGACATCTCCTGAGGAGTCCCAGACTGCAAGAGAGCACAGGCTAGGCTGAGTTCCCCACCCCCCTGCCGAGAGCACAAATTTTGTTCACTGGGCCTCTAGTACAATATAAAAAAATGTAACTTGTGACATCAATAACATTAAATGGGGGGGGGATTAAAAGTGTGGAATTTTTGTATGCTATTGAAGTTATTATCAGCTTAACATAGACTGCTATAGCTACCAGATGGTTTATAGAAGCCACAAGAAAAAACTTCTAGTAGTTACAGAAATGATAGAGTAAGTAATCAAAGAATACCACTACCAAAAAAAATCATCAAATAACAAAGGGAGATAGCATGAGAGAAAGAAAGGAACAGAGGAAGTATAAAATAGAAAATAATAAAAAAAGAGGTCAACAGGAAGTCCTTACCTTAACTAAAATGGTTAAATTCTCTAGTCAGAAGACATAGAGTGACTGAATAAAAAAAATAAAAAAATAAAAAACAATGCTCAAAAATAATGCCGGTGGTCTTAATACAGCATCTAGAAGGGTTCAGGAATCTGAAGAAACACTGCGCGTAAATTAAATGAGTCCAGAGGTGAAACAATTTTGAAAGGCATTTGCGGGGCCAGAGGAGCTTGGCTAAAGAAGCCAAGTTCTCCTTTGTCTTAGGACCCCTTGCTATTTATTCACACAAGTTGTCCTGAGGCAAGTAGATATACGCATCAAAGTGTAGGGTTAGCTGTACAGAATCCATTGTCAGATTGGGGAAAAACTGTCTATGACTGTTCAGGTGTTTGGTCAGAGAGGGCAATAACATGTAGATTAAGATGCCCTTTGCTGTCTGGCAACAAGCAATCAATTTATGCATTCTTTTCAGGTTTGGGGAAATGCCCTCAGCCACCTCCAGATGATTCAGCCCTGCTGACATGCTAGAATTGGATTCTGGCACAAAAATATGCTGCCTACAGTAGCATATAGTACAATGGGCATACACAGATATGTAGACCAATGGAACAGAATTGAGAACTCAGAAATAAAGCCAATTGATTTTGATAAAGCTACCAAGAACACACAATGGAGAAAGGATAGTCACTTTAATAAATGGTGCTATAGGAAAACTGGAGATCCACATGTAGAAGAATAAAATTGAACCCTTATCTAACACCAAAAATAAAAATGCACTCAAAATGTATTAAAGACTTAAATGTAATACCCAAAACTGCAAAAGTACTAGAAGAAGACATAAGGAAAAGCTTTCTGACATTGGTCTGGTCGGTGATTTCTGAATATGATCCTGAAAATGCAGGCAACAAAAGCGGAAAAAAAAAACCAAGTGGGATTGCATCAAACTACGAAGCTTCTGCAAGAGAGAGGAAATAATCAACAAAATAAAAAGCCAACCTATGGAATAAGAAAAAATGTTTGCAAATTATCCTATATAATAAAAGCCTAATATGCTAAGTGTCCAGTTGTCTGGTCATCATTTAACCAATCAAAGCATAGTATGCTAATGATATGCTAAGGCAGCTCAACCACTTGCTATGACATGTACTGACCACCAGGAGGCAGATGCTCCAACTGGTAGGTTAGCTTGCTGCTGGGGTCTGGATGATTGGTACTGAGCAAGATGGGATGGACATGCCCTGGAGCCCTCCTGTGGTCCCTCCCCAGCCGGCCAACCTCCCATATCCCTCCCTGACCCTGATGGTGCACCGTTGGGGTCCCTTGGTCTGGCCTGCACCCTCTCACTATCCGGGACCCCTCAGGGGATGTCAGAGAGATGGTTTTGGCTCAATCTTGCTCAATGCAGAAGCTGCCCCTGGTTGTCAGTGTGCTCCCAAAGTGGGGTGCCACTCAGCCAGAAGTCGGTTTCACAGCTGACGAGCACAGCAGCAGTGGCAGGAGCCCTTCCTGCCTCCACAGCAGTGCTAAAGATGTCCAACTGATGGCTTAGGCCTGCTCCCCATCAGTTGGACATCCCTCCAGGGCTCCTGGACTGTGAGAGGATGCAGGCCTGGCTGAGAGACACCCCCCAACCCTCCAAGAGCATGAATTTTGTGCAACAGGCCTCTAGTTTATATAATAATAGGTTAATACCCAAGATATATAAGGAACTCAACTAACTTCGTAGCTTACCACCCCCCCCAAAAAAAAATTATTTAAAAATATTGGCTAAGAGAATAGATATTTCTCAAAAGAAGATACCCAAATGTCCAACAGGTACATGAAAAGGTGTTAACCTCACTAATCATCAAGGAAAAGCAAATCAAAATCACAGTGGGATATCTACCTCACACCTATTAGAATGGTTATTATAAAAAAGAGAAAAAATAACAAGTGTTGGTGAGGATGTGAAGAATTGGGAACGTTTATCCACTATTGGGGAGAATGTAAACTTGTGCAGTTGCTATGGAAAATAGTACAAAGGTTCCACACACACACACAAAAAGGTTCAATAGAACTGTCATATGATTCAGCAATGTCACTTCTGGTTATATATCCAAAGGAAATAAAATTAATATGTTGAGTATATCTGTACCCCTATGTTTATTGCAGCTTATTTTAGCATAAAAATATAGAAAAAAGCCCAAGTGTCCATTTAAAGGTGGGTAGATAAAGGAAATGTGGTATACATATGCAATGGAATATTCTGCAGCTTTAAAAAAGAAAGAAATCTTGACCTTTGTGAGAACACAGATGAACCTGGAGGACATTATGCTGAGATAAGTCAAACATAGAAAGAGAAATAATGACAATATCACATATGAGGAGTCTAAAAGGTTGAATTCACAAAGATAGAGAGTAGAATGTTGGTGCTAGGGGCTGGGAGGGTAGGGGAAACGTGAAGATGTTGGTTAAAGGGTTCAGAGGTTTAGTCAGGATAAGTAAGTTCCAGAGCAGCCAGTTTTGACCTTTTTCATCTCATGGCACACATAAACTAATTACTAAAGTTCTGCAGCACACCATAAATATATTATATTTGCTAATCAGACAAAAAAAGGTATAATTTTGGTTTATTCACATTAGATGGCTACTGTTGTGTTGGCTGCTGTCAATGGAACAGAATTGAGATAATCTAAGAGAAAAGAGGTCAGTGCCCCTGACTAAATAGTCAGGTAATGCATGTTTTAACAATTCTTATAACACACCAGTTTAAAATAGCTGTTCTAGAGATCTAATGTATAGAACAGTGACTACAGTTAATAATACTGTATTTTATATCTGAAATTTGCTAAGAAAATTGATCTTAAATGTTCTCACTACCCACTATCACAAAAAGTTGTAACTATATGAGGTGACGGTATACTAATTAGCTTGATTATGCTAATCACTTAACAATGTAATGGTATATCAAAGCATCATATTGTGCACTTTAAATATCTAATCAATAAAAGCGTAATATTGAAATTAACTGCCTCTTCAGGATGCCTAAGCCACGCCCACCAGCCAATCAGAGTGGCTGTATGAAAATTAACTCAGCTAAGATGGCAGGCACCCGAGCCTCGCCCAGGCCCAAGCCACATTTCTCCAACTCCCAGATCCCTGTAAGGGGACTGAGGAGCAGGAGAAAGGCAGCCAGGTGGCAGGGCGAGGACCCCTGGCGCCCGCCTTGCTGCCTGCCCAGGGCTGGGCTCCCCGGTCCTCTGGCAAGGAATTGGGGAGTGGAAGAAAGGCGCCCTGGTCCTGACTGCTGGGGGCCTCAGATGTGGCTGTGGGCAGGCCCCCAGTGGCAACACTCACACACACACACACACACACACACACACACACAAAAGGTGCCTGTCAGACTGGGGCCATCATAGGACATCCACTGAGGTTTTCTGGACTGTGAGTGGGGGCAGGCTAGGCTGAGGGACCCCTGCCCTCCTCCCATGCACGAATTTCGTGCACTGGGCCCCTAGTATCCAATAAACATTATTTGTACCTCTCATAGATTGCTGAAGAATTTTAATGTTGATATAAGTACCAAAGATAATAACTCACTTACATATATATGAGGTAGTTGAAAGAATAAAATAACTTTTAAAACCAAAAAAAATAATGCTCTGTAAATCAAATTTGCTATTTCACACTTTATTGTGGTGGTGGGGGGGTGGCATCTTCTTCACATTGCATACCCTTAGTTCAGCAAATGATGTGATCTCTCCTCTTGTCTCATGATGGTGCTGTTTCCTGATTTTACAGGGCCCTGAGCAAAAAGATTGATGACTGCTTTTTCATAGGTTATGAGCTTTCATTTCTCTCTAGGTACAGTTTGTAAGAACAGCAAAATACATATACATATACATATACATATACATATACATATACATATACATATACATGTACTTATACATTTACTTTACTTGAATATATTCAAATATACTAGGGAAATAATAATATCACTTATATTTATAAAAGTCAAAGATTCATAAAGTTGAAGATTATGAATTTTTGATTTTTACATGAAACCTGCAAAGATTGGTCAAGCAGCTATAGATTATCATTTTATAGCTGAAAACATTTGGGCCTAGAAAGGTCTACATGCAGACAGAAGTGGTAAATCTATGACTTGAACCCACATTCCTTCACCAAGATTGCTCTTTTGATTTATTGGTGAGCCAGTCAGTAAATGAAATAAGTGATCCTAAACCTAGGAAATGAGAATTGTCCATCTGGAGAAACAGCTGATTTCATTATAGAACCTTAGGATATTAAGGAAGGTTAGGGAAGGACATTAGCTTGAGTTTTAAAGGTTTATATGGGAACAGTTTCTATCTTTTCTAGACATTTAGAAACCTAGTTTATTGTGCTGGAACTCAGAGGCCAAAGATGTAAATAGTAAGTTAGTGAATTGATCATTCATTCCTTAGGTTTTTATCTCCATCATTAAAAACATCTCATATTTGAACTTTCTTACATATAAGTTGTAATGGGCTATTTATGTGCATGTTTTGGTGTCCTTCCTGGCTATTGGTGATGGATGTGTTGGCTATGCAATGCTTGGTTTTAGGTGCTAGGCATTTGCATATTATCTAACGTAATCTTCACACCTGCACTAAGTTGCACAGTATTTTCCCACTAGAATCCATCAGAGGTTGAGTGCTCTGCCAAGTTTATACACTGAGGAAGTGGCCATCTCACAGCCATTCTTTCCGACATCATACGGACTTGCACTGCCTTTGAAGTGAGTGACTGACTCTCCTTTTTAGTCCGGCCGGCGTGGCTCAGTGGTTGAGTGTCAACCTACGAATCAGGAGGTCATGGTTTGATTCCTAGTCAGGACACATGCCTGGATTGCGAGCTCAATCCCCAGTATGACTCTCTCTCATCATTGATGTTTCTACCTCTCTCTTCCTCTCCAAAAATCAATAAAAACAAACAAAAAACCCCAACTCTACTTTTTGAAGCCAGGTCTCTGCTTGGTCATGACTGCTTGGAGGGGATCCCTTGGAGGGGCAGGTATTTCTCTTCTGTAAAATGTCCCTTTCCCAGTGGTAGCTAGTGACTGAAATGCACCAAGCCTCCATGTGATAAGAAGTGGTAATAACAGAGTGTCTTAAAGGAAGACTGCCAACGTTCTAGGGAACCTCTGACCAAAGCCATAACACTGGACAGAGGAAGGGCCCTAGGTGACCCAGGTAGAGAGGGCCCCAGAGCCAGCCAATGAACAATAGCACCACTGCAAATAAGACAGTGGGCGAGTTAGCCCGCCTCAAGCACTACCAACCCAGAGCAAATGCAAAACAGAGATTTGTCCCTGAGGAAGGTACACATTAACCCTGACTCTCCTAATGGTGGCTCTGACTGAAGCAACCATTTTCTGAGATAGAATGTTCTAGATACTTTGGGAGGGGTCTCTCATTTAGTTGATATATTTTGATTCTCAAAAGGGATGTACATGGATTCTTTTTTCTGTGCACTGTTTGAAAGTAATGATTACAGACCCATAAATGGTTACAGGTGTCTGTTCTCTGATGTATTCTGATCATATTGAATAGTTTCTGGCATGCTATAGGCTCTCACTAAGTATTTGTTGGTGAATGGATCAATAAATCACATATATGGGCAACCTGAAGTATTGCAAACTTACCAGTGCATTTGTTTAGAACATGAAATATAGCACCTACTTTTAGCACAAATAAGAAAAGCTTTGGTCATGATCTAATATAACCCCCTAATTTTACTGATGAAAATGAGGGCCAGAGAGAAAAACAGGTTTAACCAAGAGTACACAGAAGCCAGAAACCTAAGCAGAAATAGAGAAAAAAAATTCTGGGCTCCAATTCAGGTCCTTCCTTCCTTCCATTCCTCCCTCCCTCTATTCTTCCTTCCCTTTCTTCTTCCTTCCCTTTCTTTCTTTCTTTCTTTCTTTCTTTCTTTCTTTCTTTCTTTCTTTCTTTCTTTCTTTCTTTCTTTCTTTCTTTCGTTTTAAGAACCTATTCTATATGGGCAACATCTATAAATTAGTTAAAGGAGATTTCTAGAAAAGACAGAAACTAGTTACCCTATAAACATTTAAAACTCAAGCCAATCTCAATTTGTACTTTCATTTTTCTAAAGCTTAGGCCCAAAGACTGCTAATTCCCTTCTGTCTGTATCTGTCTTTATTTAGGTGTTACATCTTTTATATGGGGATGCCTTGAGATGACCCATAGTTGTGCTTACCCTTTCCTCTTTGTAATGGAGGGGAACAATGTAGACAGTTGTTGAGGAACACATGAGACTCAGTTGGAAAGTTTTTAAGGAGGACAGTCTGAGAAAAGGGATGCCGTCTGTCATGTTTATCAGAATTCTGACTTAGGGGAGACTCAGGGGAGTGTTGAAGGCAGTGCCCCTAATTATCCCTTAAACTTTCCAAACAAGTCTGTGCACATGCAGACCCTTGGGTATGTTTACTGGAATCCTTATGCTTAATCTTTTGGCTGTCCTTGCTTAAAAGACATTACAAACAAATGTGTCCTCCCAAAATTACTTACCCTGTTGATCGTATCTAAAAGATAAAATTTATTTTAAACTGCTGCAACAATAAAAGCCTTACAAGGAAGGCAATTGAGGCTGCCTGCTCCCTTTGTCCAGGCCGTCCCTTAGCCTCTCTTTCACAGCAAACGTTGTGTCAGAGTAATCCATTCATCCATTGCCCAGGGTCTGCTGTCAGCCCTAGCAGATGGTCTTGATTTCTGAAATTAAGCTGGGATTGATAGGAGGTAAAGTGGACATGTCAAACTGCACTTCCCCAGAATGTGACTTTTTGTTGGAGATTGGGAGCTCAGCAGTCAGATATTATCGAATGGAGCTATAGGCTTTGCATAGTCCTGAACTGTACTTAACATGTTTGCTTGATGTTATTTGAACAAGGATAGTGTACTGAGTGGAAGGTGGCTATCTCCTCAGAAGAATGCTCGTCTTTGCTAGGTCGCTCACAATATTTATTCAGGCTGATCACAGGGTTCTATTAAAGTGTACATTTTTGGAACTAGAAGAGCATAATGATTAAGACTGTAGGTTTTGGATGCAACAAATCTGGGCTTGAATCCTATCACTAGCATTTCTTCCGCATACATGAGTAAAATGGAGATAAGAATATGAGCTCCTAGAAGCTGTTATACTTTCAAATGAAATAATATGCATAAAGCACCTAGTATAATGTCTCTTATATACTCCACTGCATTTTAGAATTATTATTGTCCAACTTTCCTGTTTTATATGTGAGGAAAATTGGAAAATCATGGAGCTGCCTTCTGCACATGACTAGAGACTCCAGTCTAGGCACTGATTTCTACAGATCTTCAGCCTGTTGTAACTAATCATTGTTCCATGCTCAAGGTGGGTACACGATAAAAGGAAGTGTGCTGCCAGCTTCTTTTCTTCCTTTTTAGTCTCTTCGGTGTACCTGATTCTTTAGGGAAAGGGTAACCTCTCTGACTCTCGCCTGTTAGCATCACCCATCTCTATGCTCTGCCCACGCCAAGTCAGTGACAGTCAGCAGGACATTACTGTAGATCACCACTGTTGGTGAAATAGCATGTGGGCAATTTCTGTTACCTTATGATAAATGAAATTGACAAATCCCAGGGCACTGGAAAAGAGAGGGGGAAATATTGCCTATAATAAACAGATGCATGGCTTTGAGTTTGCCACTTTGAATAGGGGCAGGGGCATTGTGTACAACAGAATATCCTTCTGGCTGAAATCAATGTTATCACTTCCTGTTACATGTGGAAAACATTGCATATAAAAAACATTAATTACAGTGCCAAATTCTTGAAAATGTGTGGCACTTCAAAAGCTACATTGTGTAATTAGACTGCTACACTACATGATGGCTGAAATTTCTTTCTATTCTACGGTGTTTTGTCAACAATGAACTCGATTCAACTGAAGTTTCTAGTAGGCCCTTCAATTCAATTTAGATTTCCCAAATATTTGGGTACAATATTAGGTACAAAAGTTAGAAAGGTGAAAAGAAATAAGCTATGGTTGCTTACAGACATGTAGACCAACAACTATAATGTAACAGAAGAAGAACTCATATGGAGCTACAACATTATGATCCCAATGAAATGATTAATTTTGAGAGAGAAGCAGGTACTAGGAGGAAGTAATATTTGAACTGGATTTTGAGGGATGACTAGAAGTTACCTTTGAAAAAAATAGGGAGAAAGACATTCCAGGCAGAAGTGTTACAGAAGAGCAAAGAAAGGACAAGCACGCTTCCCAGAGAAAAGGAGGAACCCAGTCACTAACACTAGTGACTAGTGGACTCTGGGAGAGATTTTCCAAATCAGAGTGAAGTAACATACAAAGGCTTCTCTTTTTATAATCTTCTGGGGTCTTTGTCTTGCAGATATGGTTCTGCCCCCTTGTGGGCTTACAGGAAGGCCCCCAGGGGTTGGGGTTCCCAGGTCATATCAGATGATCTGTCCTGGGGCCAGCGATAACAACCTTCCCCCCCCCACCAGGGCAGTGCATTGTTTAGTTTTTATGGCCTGACAAGCCTTGCAAAGACCAGTTTCCTCCTCAGAAGGAATAGGTTGCATAAAAAAGACAGGTATAAAATTACCTGCAGCATTCAAGGAACAAAAGATAGTTGTATAATGCTGAAACATTCTAGGAGAGGTTAGTATGCACGTCATAAAATGTGTAAGCTAAAGTCAGATTCACAGGGTCATGTAACACAGATTAAAAATATTGGTATTCATCTTGTAGTTTTAGGATAATTCAATTTCAATGGTATTATGTTTTCCAATACAAAGTGTGCCATATAGAGAGTCATGCACTTTTATAAACGAATATGGAGACAAAGATTCAGCGTCTTACTCAGCTTAGACCCGGGTAAACATTTGTTGAGTAGCTGAAAGGGCAGGAAAGGTGTCTAAAAGACACTCTGGGGACTCAGTTAGCGGATTACTTTTCTCTAGGGCTTTGTACCTGCCAGTGGTCTTTGATTTTCCAGGAAGCTCTCTGGGAACTCTTAGCAAAGATGTTGGGCATTTCTACATGTGCATTTTAAAAATAGCAAGGCCTCGAGTGTACTCATCTCTGCAGTGATCTTTGTTTGGGGGCAAACATACTGCAGCTCATTAGTTTTGCTAGAAATGAGAAGTGTAGAGTGCCCTCTGAAGAAGGAGCGCAGCCTCAGGCCATTCTGAGTACAAATGAAAGACCATCCAAGCACAACCTGTTTCCTTGGGGTCAGAGTTGAAGAGGAAGCACATCAGGAGCAAACTCAGGTCAGTGGATGACGGGCATTCCTAAAGCAAAATGATATCCTATCCCTATGGTTCAGTCTCAGTAGATGGAACTACTTTTGTTTCCTTTTTACATAAATACCTTATAACATTGCAAACATTTTCTATGCCAAACAGAAGCAGAAAAGGGAAACAATTCATACTTGTTTTAGTTAAAGACTGTCTTGGGCCCATAACAAAACATAGTTGTTGTTGTTGTTGCTCTGTTAAACCTCACCTGAGATATTTTTTTCATTGATTTTGTTTTTTTTATAGAGCAAGTGGAAGTGAGGGAGAGAAAGAGAGAGAAACATTAATGTAAGAGATACACATCGATTGGTTGCCTCCTGCATGTGCCAGGGCCGGGAATTGAACTTGCAACCCAGGTACATGCTCTTGACCAGGAATCAAATCTTTAACCCTTCAGTGCATGGGGTGACACTCTAATCACTAAGCAACATGGCCAGGGCAAGGCAGTCATTTTCAAAAAAATATTAACTACATGCAAAAGTGCATACATGGGCTCATCACAAATGTTCGCAAAATGAACGCTTGTGATGACCATGAAGATGTTTGTTTTTAGAGCTACTCGCCCTTTTTCCTTGCATTTCTCAGATTCCCACAGTGAGGCATCTGTGGGCTCCTTGCCGTATCTGTGCGCCAACTTTGCCATCCTATTCTGCAGACCCCTCCGATCAAAGTGTCCATGGGAATTAGTGGCTGCTTTAGTCTTTAATCAGTGTCAGGATAGGGAAGTGATTCACCTCTAAACATGATGCAATATGCCATCAGCTGAAGACCAGTTCTTGCACCGGGTGTTTGCAAAGGGATAATAATTATGGGGTTATTGTAATAGACCAGAACCTTGCTGCTTGGATTGTGCTCTGTGAGTCAACACCTGTGGGAGGCTGAAGCTGCATTCCGAGCCATGCAGTTAATTATCTTTGTTACATTTGCTGCCCCATTCTCATCTCCCTGAACATTTGGAGACATCAAAGCCCAAGTTGAATACACAGGATGCCTTCCTTCTGTCTGCTCCCCTTTTGCTTTATCGTCTTCTTGACACCTATGATTTCATCTGCTTATCTAACTAGTAACTCCTTAGAAGAACCCCCCTTTTCTCCTACTATATCTATCCCTCTGTACCTTACAATAAACGAGACTTGATCAGAAACCTATCTTGTCTCCATCTCTTGTGTCTCTTGTCCCATCATTCTCACTCCCCCACTAGGGTCTCCGTTGACTGAACCCGCGGGTCGGGACAATCTGGCGCCCAATGTGAGAGCTCGAGTACAGGGGACTCCGTGAGGAATGCTGTTCGGAGAGCCGGCGAAAGAAAAGAAAAGAAAAGAAGAGGATGAAAACAGGAGCCTGCCGTTCCTTCTGAACCTCGGTAAGGTGAACAGCGATTATGGGACAAGAAATTAGCCAGCATGAACTATTTATAGAAGGTCTTAAAAAGGCTTTAAAGGCATGAGGGGTAAAGGTTACTGTTAAACAATTATTAAAATACTAGGGGCCCGGTGCACGAAATTCATGCACAGGGTGGGGGGCAGACGGTCCTTCAGCCCAACCTGCACCCTCTCCAATATGAAGTTTTTGGGGACTCTCACAATCCAGGACCTCTGGTTCTTAACCGCCCCAGCTTCTGCCTGCAAACCACCCCAGAGCTCAGCCATCGGGCCTTTGCAGGCCTCCGCCTCCCGCCCCAGCTTCCACTTACAAACCGCCCCGGTGCCCTGCCATTGGGGCTATGCAGGCTGCCGCCTCCCACCCCCAGCTTCCGCCTACAAACGCCCCAGAGCCCTGGCACTGGCACTGGAGGCTCAACTCCAGGGCCAGTGCCCAGCCATCGTGCTTTGCAGGCCGCCGCCTCCGGACAGGCTGCTTCCCCGCAGGCTCACTCGTGGGGAGGGGTGGGGGGCAGACAGGAAGAGCTTACTGGCTTGCTTGCTCCTGGATCCTGATGCAGACAGAGGTCTTTCCTCTGCCCTGCTGGACCCTGGGGTTGGGGCCTCCGCCATCTTGCCTGAGCTAATTTGCACACAGTTGCTCTGATTGGCTGGTGGGCGTGGCTTACCCCATCGCGGAGAAACGGTTAATTTTAATATTTCACTTTTATTAGTTAAGATTTTGACTATATTAAGGATGTTTGCCCTTGGTTTCCAATTGAGGGAACTATTGATGAAAGACGGTGGAAGTGAGTAGGTGATGCTTTAAAAGATTATTATAATACTTTTGGGCCAGAAAAAGTCCCTATTACTGCTTTTTCATATTGGAATTTAATAGATGAAATCTTATCTCAGAAACAAAGGGATCCCATTGTGGCCGGTGCTATTGAGGCAGGAGAGAAAATTCTTAGACAAGAAAGTAATAGCGAGAAGGCAAGGGACAAATTAAAAGATTCTTTTATTGATGACAAATTTAAAAGTGAAACAAGAAAATCAAAAGAGGAGAAGGACTTAATGTCTTT
>PVJC01034781.1:0-18628 GCA_004026665.1 Murina feae
ATTTATTAACATTTTAAGAAATTTTATATGGAATTAAAGTCTTAACACTCTGAATTTTGTAATTTAGAATAGGCCAATATGTCCAACTTAGTGTGTTTTAAAATACAGTTTTTTATTTTGCTGTGTAATTACATGTTCTAATTATACAACTAATTCCTGTAACCATACTTATACAATTAACTGATATAACTACAGAGAGTAATTGCATAATTATTGTAATGACATAATTATAGTAACTACTCAACTGCAAAACATGTAATGCACAAGTAAAACAACCAAATTAATTGTTTTAATAAAATGTCTTTAAAAATATATTTTAAATTTTAAATAAAAATTTCATTTGCAGTTAAAATACAGCATACTTTAACACTGTAATATATACATATAAATTTTAAATGTACTTGCTTTTAATTTTTATTCACCATTTTAAATTACAGACCTATTCAAGAAAAATAGTGTATATTATTAAATGTTAAAATAAATTGATTTCCTAAAATTTTCTAAACTGTCCAGTATATTACTTTGTAACATTTATTTCTAAGCAATTGAATGGAAGCACGGGAAATGTTCTTGGAGAGTAAATAATTTTCTTGATTATTTTTTTCTTGTTTGTTTATAATAAAAAATTCTCCATGTAATCAGAGATTCATAAACATCTTTTACTCATCTGAGGGCAAACAGGAAATCCATAGTATGAGAAAAGTGGATCCAAACTTTCTCATTAGATAATTCATTATGTAAGTCACCAAGATGAATGTTATCAAGATATCCTTCTTGTCATGACATGCTGGCGCTAATTTTTGATTTGGGTTAACATCTGAATGTGTGACTGTCCAATGATTTGTCTCTTATTTTACTTATATTAGTGCATTATGCTGTTTAGTTTGTCAATGCTTTCCTTTGCCTAGCACTTCCTAAAAAGTATTTTTAGATCAGCAAGTACTAAGTATATTTACAAGAATCCACACTCTCCCCCCGCCTTTTGATTATTTGTGCCTTTCTCCCAACCTTATTAGGACATTGCTTTTTCCCTAGTATTTATTTGTTTTATTTTTAGGAAAATAAATATTTTTATTTGTCATTTCACTTTGATGTGAATTTAGGGCATCTTTCGTAGGAATAAGGCCTCTTTCTACGCTGGTTCTGTCCTGCTTTTCTATTTGAAGAGGTCAACACTGATGATGGACATTCACTGAGATGCCCTTAAACCATCTTCATCTGCACTGTAACCCACAGACATCCCTCCAGGGCTCTAAGAAGTCATTGTATGATGTCATTATAGCCTCCTGCTGTTGAACCCAGTTACTTAAAAAATCAAATTGATCTAAAAGGTTGGGTGAGTTTTTCTAAATTATGATCCTCAGGTAACTTGTCTGAATGTAAAATGCAGATTCAGATGTGGACTTGCAAATACAGACCCCTGGCCTCACCTCAGACCTAGTGCATCACAATATCCATGTTCAACCACAGGGATCCATATGAGCCTTAAGTACAGGACAGCACTTACGTAGTGGGGAAGATTTTATAATATGCAAGTGGCCTAATGCAGCCCATCTGTGCATTTGCTAGTTACTCAGTAACAAAATTGTGCTGAAGATTCCAGGATCCTCTTTCCCATGCAAAGACAATCACTTTCTCTGTCTGGATCCCCAGACCAAACAAACAAACAAGCAAATAAACAAGAAATACCATGCAAGTGACAAATACTATATAATAAAGAGGTAATATGCAAATTGACCATCACTCCAACACACAAGGTGGCCGCCCCCATTTGGTCAAAGATGGCCACCACAAGATGGCCAGCAGAGGAGGGCAGTTGGGAGGGACCAGGCCTGCAGAAGAGGGCAGTTAGGGGTGACCAGGCTTGCAGGGGAGGGCAGTCAGGGGCGGGGAGAACCAGACCTGCAGGGGAGGGCAATTAGGGGTGACCAGGCTGTCAGGGGAGGAAAGTTAGGGGTGACCAGGCCGGCAGGGGAGGGCAGTTAGGAGCAATTGGGATGGCAGGGGAGGGCAGTTAAGGCAACCAGGCTGGCAAGGGAGGGAAGTTAATGGTGACCGAGCCAGCAGGGGAAGGCAGCTGGGGGTGACCAGAGCTGTAGGGGAGGGCAGTTGGGGGCAACTGGGCCGGCAGGGGAGCAGTTAGGCATCAATCAGGCTGGCAGGGGAGTGGTTAGGGGGTGATTAGGCTGGCAGGTAGAAGCAGTTAGGGCAATCAGGCAGGCAGGCAGGCGAGCATTTGGGAGCCAGCAGTCCTGGATTGTGAGAGGGATGTCCGACTGCCCATTTAGGCCCGATCCCACCAGAAGCAGGCCTAAACAGGTAGTCATAAATACCTTAAGGGGTCCCAGATTGGAGAGGGTTCACCCTCCCCCTTGCACCCAGTCTCTAGTGACTATATATATATATATATATATATATATATATATATATATATATTATACTGAGTGGCAAGATTATTATACCCACCTGATGTTTGTAGGCAAATTAGCTATACACTGTATTGTATGGGATATGGAAGCTGAAGGCCTGTTCGAACACCTTTGCTGTCCGCACTTACCAAGATAAAATGTCACCATTTCACACAGGAACACAAGGATTGGCCAGTTGAGCATTGGAAGAAAGTCATGTGGTCTGATGAATCACGTTTCCAGTTGCATCATGCAGATGGCAGAGTGAGAATTTGGCAGAAACACCATGAAAGCATGCACCCTACATGCATGAGTACAACCCTTCAAGCTGGTGGGGGCAGTGTTATGGTTTGGGGCATGTTTTCCTGGCATTATTTGGGCCCTTTAATTCATGTGGAACAACATCTGAATAGCACAACATACCTAAGTATCATTGCTGAGCAAGTTCATCCTGTCATGTTGATGGCATATCCCAATGGAGATGGCTTCTTCCAACAAGACCATGTGCCATGCTATGGTGCTCATATTGTGCAGGGGTGGTTTCAGGAACATGAGGGAGACTTTACCTTGCTTAGGTGGCCCCCACAATCACCATATCTCAATCCAATTGAGCATTTGTGGGACGAAGTTAAAAGAGCCATCAGGCAGCTGGTTCCACGACCATCAAATCTCACAGAACTGGACAGTGCTATTCATCAGGCATGGTGTCAGATTCCTCACATCAACTTTCAACATCTCGTGGAGTCAATGCCAGGAAGAATTTCCACAGTATTTAAGGCAAAGGTGGCCCAATGAAGTACTGATGGGATGGTCATAATGATCTGGCCACTCACGTTCAAATACATCCCACGTTCAAGGGCTGTTAAATCGCGTTGTTTACCCATATCTTCAGGAAAAAAAATCACTTCTACTGTCGTGGTAAATAACCTGCTTCCCTATTTATAATGGTCTGGCCCTCTAGCAACTTCAGTGTGAAATTGTAGCTAATTTCCTATAAACGTCAGGTGATCATAACAATCTGGCCACTCAGTGTATAATAGAGATACTAAGAGCACACTCTCAACCCACTAAAATACTAAGTGATCAGAGACCTGGGGCCATGATTTCCAGTATACTATATATTATTGAATGAAGACATCATCTATAGTATTAATACTATTATGCTAGTTTTCATAATATATGTCCCAAGGAAGATATTCCAGTTGACATTTTTCTTCCATGCCATAGAATTTAGTATTTTGAAAAATAATGGGTAAAACCTGCCAACTTGCATCTTGACAATAAATTTTAAAACAAAATAAGCAATCATGTCAATGAGGCTTTTAATAACTACTCATGATACAACAGAGCATTTTAAATTATCATGAAGTAAGTACTTCATTTACATTTAACGAGGCATGGATTATGTACAAATTAAATCGTCACAGTGAGGGATGCATCATGTGTTACAAATACAGAGATACTTAGTTCTTAATTGGAATTCTTAAACAGCTTTAAAAAGGGGAATAAAGATTGCACTTCAATTTAAAATTGTTTTTGCTGAGATGTGTGGTTAAGTACGGTAGATTGACAAGACAAGATTTTTGATCAGGGCTTGACAAACCACCACCAAATGCAGTCTCCTCCCTGTTTTTGTAAATAGAATTTGATTGGAGCACATCCACATGCACCCCTTTATTTCTTTGTGGCTGCTTTGCACTATGAGAGCATCACTGAGTAGTTGCAATAGAGACTGTGTAACCTATAATGTCTAAAGCCATTATTATCTGGTTCTTTATAGAGAAAGCTTGCTGACTTCCGCCTCAGATGGATTCAGATCCCATTCCATATCTCATGTGTTCTTGGATAGAAACATGGCGAGCGTAAATAAGAATCATAATTCACTGAAAATACTGAGATTTCCCATTATTAAGTAGTTTTTTAGAATAAAAATAATTGATTTTGACTTATTTGAAATTCTTGATGGGATGTGCCAGAAGTCGGAAAACAGACATCAGAGCATGTCTGGGGACTGTATGAGAACTAATATTGAGCAGTCATTGAGTTCAGAAGCACATATTATTTATGATATTATAACCTCATTCAGCACTCTCATTCTTTTTTTTTTCTAAATAGAGGAGAAAACCAAAGTTTGAGGAAGTCAAATAAATGATCTGATATGTAACAGACAAAAACTTGCAAAACTGACACCTAAAA
The DNA here is from genome assembly GCA_004026665.1 of Murina feae. Lineage (NCBI taxonomy): Eukaryota > Metazoa > Chordata > Mammalia > Chiroptera > Vespertilionidae > Murina > Murina feae. Next base: position 4,605 of record PVJC01034781.1, read on the forward strand.
ATCCCAGCATTGTCTCATTGAAGTAAAGCAAGTACCTTGTGAAAATTTCCAAAGACCATCATTTGGCATTAAGAAACATTTTAATGAAACAGTTCGTTAAACAGTGGTTACTCTTCCCAAACACTGGATTTTCCCTCTAATCCTAATACCAGCCAGAGATGCTCACCCTCTTCCCTTTCATGTAGCTTTCACATAGTCATTTATCAGTTCATCATTTGTGCTGGAGAGCTGATGTGCTTCCTGCTTAAGACTTAGTAGTATGTGTTAATACTAAAAATAAAAAATAAAAAATAAAAAAATGGTTTCCACTTGCAAAAAAATGTTCTTCTGACCACAATCTTGGGAAAAGTCGTGGGAAAGGAAGGTAATGTCTTCCTAATGCTGACTAAAGGTATGTTCTGTGAAGAATCTTGCCCATCTTCACTGTATCCCTGAGGCCTATTAAAGTTTTGGGCAGTGATAGGTGCTCAGTAGTAGCTGTGCAAACAACAAACAAAGACAAATGGCTTATTTTCTTTGAATCTTAAGCTTTTTTCCTGGTACTATAACAGCTCCTCCTCATTCCAGTCTGGGAAGTTTTCTTTTGGCTGGAATCTCTAGGAAACTCTTTAGTTAAATATGCTTGATAGTCTTATTCCCCCTTTCATGATTTTTGCTTTTGCTATAAACCTTGAAAAAGGAACTAGACTGAAACGGGCTTTTATGTAATTGATACATAGTGTTTCAAAAGGGGAAGGATCCCTGGTTTCTCTAATGTTATCTGGTGACAGGGACCTTGCCATTCATTCTCCACTATATTCTCAGCTCATAAAATATTTGTCACCTAGTTTCAGCATTCAGTAAATATTTTAAGTGAATAGGTGAGTATTTATTATTTTGTATTATTTCCTTTTTAAATATTTTTTTCAAAATAGATTTTGCATTAATTTTGGTGTTTAAAAATATTATATTTAATATTATTTATCTTGGTTGTTGAGTTGTGTTTTATTTTGTTTGGTGTCTCCTGACATGTTGCACTAGAGAGAGGGCCTCACTTGCACCCCAGCAGCTGCTATTGAAATGTTGAATTCTTTTTTAAACAAAATTTCTGCAGTGATGTCAAAATAAAAAACACTAAATGTTTAGTTTCTTAAGGTGTTTAACAAGAATTGCGATTTCAATGTTAGTTTGAACAGGACACAAAATTTACCTTAGTTTAGTAAAAAAGAATGAGACAAAAATGGAAGTGGGAATCATCATTAAACAATGCCTTTCTGCTTGTGAGGGTCAAATGATACCATTTCGTTTGACTAGAAAAGCATGGCAGGTTCAGGACCTCTGTCCACATGGTCAGTACCCCTTTGCACTGCTAGGGGGTATACTGTTAAGTTTCTGCATTGCACAGATGAACTTTCCAGAGTTCATTCATAATCTATTCACGTGGTGGTAAAACAAAATAAAGGATGGCTATTTCTACTGTGGTTTTGTATTTTATTTTATTTTTAAAATGTATTTTTATTGATTTCAGAGAGGAAGGGAGAGGGAGAGAGAGAGAGAAATATCAATGATGAAAGAGAATGTTGATCAGCTGCCTCCTGCATGCCCCCTTCTAGGGACTGAGCCCGCAACTCCGGCATGTGCCCTTGACCAGAATCAAACCCGGGGCTCTTCAGTCTGTCGGCAGACACTCTACTCACAGAGCCAAACCAGCGAGGGCTCTCCTGTGGTTTTTATTGAAAAGACTTGGGAGGAGCTGCTTAAATGTACTTGATAAATGAAGGTGGGAACTCAGATCAGAAGTGTCCTCCATTTCTTCTCTAGCTTTCTCAGTCATTGTCTGTGTTTCCTCGCTAGTTTTCCTCACTCCTCTACCATTCTCTCTTATCCATGAACCGGTGGTCACTGGAATGCATGCAATGAAAAATTCACAGACTCTCAAACCATTCAATAACACTAAAAGCACTTTTTTTTTTTATCCCAATAGCTACTTCCTACAATCAATCTCTAAGCTCATTCTATCTTCAACTTATCCACTCTGGTAGACAACTATTGTTCTTTGTATATGCAGAAGGATGCTTAGATGGCAAATGCCAAATTCTGCCATGGTTAGTAAAGCTTTGTGATATTCAGGACTCAATAATAACTTTAATGATTGCACAAACTCTTCTAAGCTCTATGAATCTCAACAAACATGCACTAGGCAATTAGATACCATATCTAATCCCAGCTTACTCATATAAAAACATGTAAGAGGTGTAAACAGGTGTGCATCTTCTAGTGCTGGCATGGGAGCTCTCATGGGACATTTTTCATAACATAACACAAGAAAATTGTTCCTAGACTGCCAACTATACATTATTCAATATCAATTAACATGTCTCATATTGTATTCATACATTATGAAGAAAGTTGCCTATGATTACACATCATGCCATTACATTCCATATTCCATATGCTGAGATTAAAAATATTAATTCAGAATCATTCTGGGAACCGATATCAAGTCATAATTGGATGTCATGACATAGGTCCTGTACACGAAACTTCCTGATGACTATTTTGTATACTTTCATACTGGTTCAAACACATGGAGGAAAGGTCTTAATAATTAAGGCTAGTTAAAAGACACCTTATTTAAAATATATTGTTGATTCATTAACACTAAACTCACAGCCAACAGAATAATAACTCATGCCTAAAGAAAACTATCTAACACAGGTATTTTCTTCCACAGGTACATACATTACAGCCTTCTTGAGCTTGAGAACACCATGTAGCACATCAGCACAATGCTTAGTGGTCATTTATTTTAAATAGCGAAAATGCAAAAAGAAAAGAAAAGAAAAGAAAAGAAGCACAAAAATGAGAAAAACAGCACCTACTAGATCACGAAAAGGACACTTGCTTTTGTGAAATAAGAAGACAGAGTTACCTTGTTTGACTTCAGATGGGAATACATGGGTCAGGAGATTCAAGTCTCTTGCTTCTCTGGCACATATTCATGGATGACACAAAAGCACCATGATTATTGACTTTGGGGTTAAACATAGACTTTAGTGAGTAGGCACATTTGAAAATATAGGATCTAAAAATAATGAGAATCAATTATACAGGGTGTGACAAAAGCAGGTTTACAGTTGTTCATATGGAAATAATCTATACTAATAAAAGGGTAATATGCTAATTAGACCAGATAGACCAGACATCTTCTAGACATTCTTCCAGATGTCCTTCTGGACAAAGCTGCAGCAACTGTGAGGGCCTAAGCTGTCAGTAGGATATCCCCTGAGGGCTTCTGGACTGTGAGAGGTAGCAGGCCTGGCTGAGGGACCCCCCCACAGTGCACACATTTTTGTGCACCATGCCTCTAGTACAATAATAAATAATCATACAAGAATAAACTGTACTTCACATACAATATAAACCTACTTTTGCCCCACCTTTTATAGATTTATGTTCATATCAATCATTAACTATCTATTGATATTGATTTATTCTACTTGGAGACCACCACGGATAATCTTTAAAGAACAACTACTCCCATAGGGTCTAGTAAAAAGGTGCCAACTCTCCAAAACCAATGGAGCAAAGTTAACCCATTGGGAGAAGCAGTCATATTAGTTTGTTCAATACTAACAGCGAACACCTACATTTGCAGAAATGTAAATTGTGTAAGATGAGCTGAAAAAAGACTTACAAATTATCTATGTATTATTGTTTAAATAGGGAAAGAGAAGCTCAAGGTGACATGGTTAGTTACCAGCAGAGTGAGGCCCAGAACTCAGTGCTTCCTTCTCCCAGGCCTTTTTTCTTTTCTTTTTTTCTTTTTACAAAACTACCTGAGCTTTTAAGCTATGTTCTTTTGAGCCACTGGGATTTTCATGCCAACATCTTGTTGCTCAGCAACATAGACATATCCCCTTAGTGTCATGGAGAGATGTATGGGCCATTAAAAATCTGTGCTGGTACTAACAGTGAGATGTAGATACTCTACATAGCTGGCTGCTTTAATTCTCTAATCTGTCATCTATTAGCAAGAAAAAAACTTGCTAATAAAAGTGGTCAAAAGTGAGGTTTATTTTTCACTTTTCAAAGAACTCTACATTAGCAAATCATTTGCAAGTGCAGGGTTTATATTGTGTGCATTCACCAAGTTATCACTAGTTGATACATTATGACCATCTTTTATAAGGAGGAATAGTGGGAGCCTATTAGATCAGATGAACATAAGCTTTCATGACCTCACCTTTGATTTTTTTTGGCATGCCAGGAGACAGACAGATTCTTTGTAACTTGCATCAGAGTATTTGTAGTAACTTGATTTCTAACAGTACAAATAACCAAGATTAATTGACCACATGTAGTAGGGACACTAATAAATGATCCATCACCCCATCAGTTTGGACAAACAGCCCTCTAGTGACTTCTCTTGAATGAAAAATTAAACCATTTCTTTTTCATAATTTTGCTTCAGTCATGAAGATAATTCAATGTTTCATAAATCCTTACTAAAATGGGAAGCATGGATTTTACTATTTCAAAAGAACATGGCATATCCTATTCGTCCGCAGCTAATCACAGCAGCACTTGGAGCTGTATCCTTCTGTGTTCAAAGGAAGTAACAGTGGGGAATGCTTTTCTGCCCAGAGCTGATCCCATATCTCATAGTCTTGATGCCAGCAGCACAGATGAAAACAACATGGAATCATTTCTTCTGACTTCCCTGCTTCCCTGAGGACAAAATATCTGTGTCTTTTAAAATAGCCCTTGTCTCCAAATTGTGCACATCAACAGGCAACTTTGAATTTTCAAATCCCAAATTATTGTAACTCAATCAACCATTTTTCAGCTCTGAAATTCAAAGCCATGTGTACAGCATTCCCTACACTATCAAGCAATGATCCGCTCTCCCTTTAAAAATTTCCCTGGTTCATGTATTCACATGGCTTTGTTCTGAACATGCACCCAAACAGGAAAAGGCTGAAGGAGGCTCCTCTGATTTCCTTCTCTCCATAGGAGTAGTCATGCCATTTCCAACCACTTGAGAGTTTAAGTTGACCATTTTCTAAGTCCTAAAATCAGTGCCAGCTTCTACTTCTCACACTCAATCCAAGACCCCCACTCAGGCTAAACACCTTAGATAAATTGTTAGCACTTGATGCTTTAATATCAGTAGTTTTGTCACAGTGAATATGAGAGAGGATGAGCTCATTTTCTAGTTACATTTCCAATCAATTCCTGCCTTCCCATAATAGAAAAGTAAACTTGGTAATCACTGCTCTCTCCTTCTTGTGATATTGCTTTCCTATCTGTTTTTCTCTTCCTCATAACAAATAACCTTCATTAGATGTATCTGGTGAAACTTAGCAACTATATCTTTATTATATTCAACAGAGATGGTAATAGTAATTTGCATCATAATTTAAAAGAAAAAAAAACAGTTAAACAAAGTAACTCTTCAACCAGAATTGCTCACATTTTCACAAAAGTTTTATGAAATCGGTATTCATGTGAACATTAACTTCTAAAACTCTTAATAATGATGATGGCAGGTTCTTTTCTAACCATATTTTAAATAACTTAAATGTCTCAAATTTTTTGTTTAGATAATGCTTCTAGAAAATATTATAATGTAAGAGCAAGGCCTCAGATTTTTTAGTATGAACTCTTATCTTTTCAATAGTAAGCAGAGACTGGAAGGACTCAATACTTCCACTAGCAAGCACTCCAGCATGAATATATGAATATCTTGTTTGTGTCTTATACAGAGGCCTAAAGGAGAAAGATATATCAACAAACTGAAGTAATGACATTGCAAAGGCCTTTTATTGAGTGTCAGGCCGATTTATATTCTATTATTAGTTCTTCTAGTGTGTTTTGTCAAACCGTCCACCATCAGCTTCTACCCTTTCCCCCAAACTGCCATAGAAACCTGTTAAATTGGCAAAGCCAAGTTGATTAGGCTTGCTTCAGTAAGGGAGAATACCACCTGGACAGTCTTAGAGGGCCCCAGGAAGGTGACAGTGAGAGAAAATATTTCCAAGGTTATGGGCCCATGCTAGGTGATTTCAAGGTGAGTCTTCTAAGGTATACAACTGGTTGGCATTGGACAGAGTTTATGATACAAGCTTTGTAGGGTTACAGCCTTCTCATCCAAGAGTATATTTTTTGAAGAAAGTATTCAGGTTGTTTTGCCTAGTCCCAATATTGTTTAGCACAAAGTCAAAAAAGTATGTCTTGTCCCAGAGTTGCTTAGCTCAGGAACAGAAAAGTCTATTGGTTCTCAGATTGCTTAGCATGAGACACAAAGTAAAAATGGTAGTTCCAGTACTCAATCTGCCTCCAAAACTTATTCATCAGCACAATTCTCCCATTATACAGATTTAAAAACAGCAACAAAAACTGGGTATCACGTGACACCAAAGTCAGTGCTGAATCATGATTCCTAATCCCTGGAGTAATGTTCTTTTCAATACTTTGACACAGAAGAATTGAACTTTTTCTAATTTTAATTAAAAACTTAGTCTAATTGTAACTATGATATGGATGGCAATTATTGTAGAGGATTTCAGAACATTCTGAAAAGAAAAAAATCTCAAAATCTCAAAGGAAAAAAGAAAGTGGTAAATGTGTGGACTTATAGATGCAAAGTGAGCCATGGCTGAGGGAGTACTGTAATAGTGATGATGTTGGTGTGGATGATAACCTAGTAAATTTTCATGACTAGATCGTAAATCTAGTCATCATTAGTATCTAATGGATCTCTGTGGGAATTAGAAATAGACGTCTCCTTCAGGTAGACTCAACCCACCAACTCTTCCAATTATGTTATAAAGCATGGCTAGAATTCAGCACTATCAGACTCCCTGACACTCTTATATAGGATGCACTCTGCATAATATATGGGGTAATCTATACAGCCTTCCAAAGTCCACTTGTTGCATAGTGTATATACCATAGGGAAACAAATAGATGAAATTGGAACATACTTTTCAGAGTTCTTATGCTCTTTTAGGATCTGAATATGTGTTTAATTTTTTTATTCGTGTGTGTGGTATAAAGCCTTTATAAGAGGCTTTCATCAGCTTCTATTTTGGGTAGTGACATAGGCTTGCTGGAATATCATTAGACATAATACCTATACTCCTAGGGACTAAACCACAAATGCTGTGATCTGCTTCCAAGCTCCTGATCCCATTCAAGTTCCATTATAAAGCCATGTGAAAGTGAACACTCAGAAGCAAAACTTGAGGGAGAAAACAGGTTAAAATACATTTATTGGACTCATTTGAATCTAAAATGAGAGTGAAATTCTAATGCATCTGATGTTACCCATTTGCCTTTTTAAGGCAGTGAAAATTCAAGAGTCTATATGTATCACTTGCATTTCCTTAATTTCTTTTTAGTACAAGTGTAAATTAATGGTCAGAGAATACATATTTAATGCCCTAAATATTGCTTCATTTTATAGATAATCTCCCAAGATGTTGTCATTATTCACCTATTCGGTATCAAAATATTTTAGTGACATTCAGTCCAGCATGTAAAATAAAACATATCACACACTTAAAACTGTAATCTCCTGAGGAATTTGTATCTCTTCATTTCCAGAAAAGTGAAATAGCAGCTTTATATAGAATTGGCTCTATGGTTACAGAGAATGCAGACATGATTTGAGAGAGAAATGTTCAATATTCTATGACAAAATGTTCAGACATGTCATTTTTTCCTTTTTTATTTACAGTGATGGGACTGTTCATCCAGTAGTGACAAAATGTTATCACCACCTTTCAATTTACCTTTAAAGTGAATAACAGCTCAGATTGTGAGTATGACCTAAATAAATCGATACTTGGCTCTTTGGTTGTGAGGAATGGCATGCCAAATAATACTATTTCAGCAGGCAGTTCTTTGCTACAAGTATGCAGTGTCATTTTATGGTTATTTGATTTGAGAGAGTAGAATCAAGAAATCTCTGGTTCTAACTTAAGGCATTTAATAGAAAAGTTTGAAATGAGGGTTAAAGTTACAGTCTCTCAGAGCTTAAGAGCTCGTATCGCGCTAGCTGTTTTGGCTCAGTGGATAGATCATTGGCCTGTGGACTGAAGGGTACTGGGTTTGATTCTAGTCAAGGGCACATGCCTGGGTTGCCAGCTCAATCCCCAGAAGCGGGTGTGCAGGAGGCAGCTGATAAACAATTCTCTCTTATCATCGATGTTTCAATCTCTCTCTTACTTTCCCTTCCTCTGAAGTCAATAATAATAATAATAATAATAATAATAATAATAACAAAAAGAACTGCTATCAACTCTTTATTTCAATTGGAAAATTGTCTTCTTCATAATTGGTGGAAATAAATTGAAAAAGATTAATACAAAGATTCTAGGTAGAAAAAAATGTTCTTTAATTCCAGGGACAAGACAAATAAGTCTGTATGTTGAAATAGCACATACAAACTAAACAAAGAGCATTAAGATGGAAGAAAGACAGTTCATTTTACCTATTCTGCTAGTTACAACAAAAATCCCTGGACAAAATTAATAAACAACCTACCAGGTAACTCTGAAAGGTGGAGGAAATAAGGCAAGATGGCTAGTGAGCTCAAGTCTGGCATTTTCACTTGTACACTATACATCCCAGACCAAGTGCTGGGGAAGCTCACAGCCAGGAAATCTGACTAGCACAGACCTAAAAAGCCTTAAGAAAAGACTACTTTATCTAGACACAGGGCCAGAAAAAGGGCAGCCCAATGGGCTACTTCTTTCTATTCTTGAGACAAATACCTTGAAAAAGGTCATATCTACCTCCCACCCCAACAGGTGCTAAATTAACAGAACTGTTTTATTATTTTAAAAAATATATATTTTATTGATTTTTTTCCAGAGAGGAAGGGAGAGGGTTAGTTAGAAACATTGATGAAAGAGAAACATCGATCAACTGCTTCCTGCACACCTCCTATTAGGGATGTGCCCATAACCAAGGTACATGCCCTTGACCAGAATCAAACCTGGGACCTTTCAGTCCACAGGCTGACGCTCTATCCACTGAGTCAAACCAGTTAGGGCAACAGAACTGTTTTCCACCTTCTCTCTCCTCCTCACTCCAGTTATGAAGAGGCAGCCCTCCTGGTAGAGCCTGTGAGTAGACTTCTGACTTCCAATCAGCCTGACCTATTAAAGTGGGTGCCCTTTGCCCACAGAGCCTGTCAATGGAATTATCACCTTCACCCACTGGAGGAACAAGGAGGCATCCTATCCAATGGAAAAATGAGCAGAACTCTGAGAGTCCCACTCCTGAGTCAGTGCTTTAGGGACTCTGGGGTGGAGTCCTGTCTCCTGAGGCAGACCAGAGGAGTATTGCAGAAGCTTTATAAATGCAATTGACATGTGAACCACAGCCACACAAATGAACCAGGACTTCTGAACCTAAAGGTAGACTACCTACTCAAATAGAAGATTTAAATAGGAATCAGAGTCTTATAACACAAATTGTCAAAATATTAGCATAGGTAGCCAAGTTAGTTATAAATAAAGGAAGGAAACAAATGGAATCAGACATTAAGCCTCATTCACTAGGAAGTCCCTAGGGATGCCACATCCTCCACCCTTGGGACTTACTCCCCCACAAAGCAGTCAGAAAAAAATCTACCTGGGGAACAGACAGCCTGGTAACCGAGATTATGGAGGAAAAGGTGATAATTCCTGTTGGGGCACATGCCCAGTAGAAGCCAAGATGGTGCAGGGGGAGGTCTTTCTACTATGAAGCATGTGCAGTAGAAGCCAAGATGTTGACCATAGAGGGAGGAATCTAGCCTGGGAAAAGCATCAGATTGGCTAGAGGGAAGGCCCAGCATAAGCCCCCAAAGGACTGGGAAAGAGATTGGTTAATTTGAAAGCTAGCCAGCTCTTTCCTAAGCCCAAGATAATATAATCAAAGCTAAACAAAGGCCTCTCTAGATACCAGCTTCCTTCATGTGTTTATGTTTGTTTATGCATTCTCTCTCCATAGTAACCCCTCAGGTCCAGCTGCTGCAGAGGTCCAAGAGTGGGCTCCAATCATAGGCCCAAGTGCAGGCTGGGTATAGCAACTCAGTGCCAGCCAGAGCGCAGCTGGGAACAGAGACCGAGCTAGCCGGATGTGGACAGAGACCGGAACTGTGCTAAGCTTTGGCATGGATTGAACCAATAGCACAGAATTTCTGGACCTTGGCCCTTCTTCTGGGCTTGATGAAGACAAGGCTGGATGTCTTCGGTTGTGGGACAGATGGAGATGAGACACTGGAAACCCGAGGGCAGTCTTTTATTTCTACTCCAATAAATCTTAGCACTACACCTCATCTTCCTATGCACGGCCCATCAAAATACTTTTCTCATTACTCCATGGAAGAGCCCTATTTGCACCAACAACAAAAATATGTTTTAATGGATTTTGTAGAGAGAGAGAAAGGGAGAGGGAGAGGGAGAGAAAGAGAGAAGCATTGATGGGAGAGAGAAACATCTATCAACTGCTTCCTGCACTACCCCTACTGGGGGGGATCCAGCCTGCAACCTGGGCATATGCCTCTACAATGAATGGAACCACAGAGCTTTCAGTACATGGGGCAACGCTAAACTAACTAAGCCACACCAGCCAGGGCTGTACATTTTTTTGTAGCGGAGAATTTTATACACTGTGTTTGAAATAGTTTATTTGTCTATGAGGTGCAGCTGCTCCTACAGGTCTCTTCTACACCAGGAACAAAATCTCAGCCCTACAGCAGCAGATGTTCTATGATCCTCAGTCTCACTCTGATTCCCTCCTAACGTGTGCTTCTTGTTCATTTACTATCAACATGTCCTGAGTTTCATTAGAAGTAGCTTTATCTAATTTAGCTCCTTCACTTCCAAGTAACAGCCATCATTTGTAATTTCCAGGAAGATGGAAACCCTGGCTAATGAGAAACTGATGCCCAAGGAGAAAGTAGTTTCATTTACTTTCTCTTTCACTTAGAGTCTTCTCATTTTAATTCACAATAAAATGTTTTGTGAAGACGCCATAACATAGAAATGTAGATATTTTGGGGAGAAGCTAAAAGTCAGTTCAAACAAAAAGGAATAGCTAACAGTTGAATGCAATTTAACAAGTATTTTAGGATATATTGATATGTATTAAAATAATAGGTATTTTTTATTGATTTTACTATAGGTAGGGTACAAAATAATTTACAATGCAAATCTCACATGTGAGAGAATGAATATGCAAATAATCAATGGCCGGCCCGGTTGGTGTGGCTCAGTGGTTGAGAGTTGACCCATGAGCCAGGAGGTCACAGTTTGATTCCAATTCAGGCCACATACTTGAGTTGTGGGCTTGATCCCCAGCGGGAGGTGTACATCAATGATTCTCTCTCTCTCATCATTGATGGTTCCATCTCTCTCTCCCTCTTTCTTCCTCTCTGAAATAAAAAATATATATTTAAAACAACAACAACAAAAAACACCAAATGATCAATGGCAGACTATACATAAGAATAAAACTCTGGCTCATAGTTTGGCAGTGAGTCCAGGAAGCCAAACCATAATCTCTGAAGCAATCAATCACAAACAGTCGAAACTTAATCAGTAACTGCCAGTGTATTCCTTATTTTTTTATTTTTTTTTTTTTACCTGTGCTTCCAACTTAGGAACAATTGGAGAAAGCCAAAAATATTCCCCTCAACACATGGGATGCTGGCCTACTTCCCATTAACCTGCTTTTCTGGCTAGCAACCTCCAGTAAGGGCACGCCTAAAACTCCCTTGCCCCACTACAAAGTGTTTCCACTCTTCTGTCTGCCTTGGAGCCTCTGCCAAATCCAAGTGACATGTCGGTGGCTAACTCCCTTATTATAGCAACCTCGACATAAATAGCCTTTGATTTTTCTCACTTGGGCAGGCTTCATTTATTTCCATATAGGTATCATCAAGTGTGCTCCTCTTGAGAACCTTATAAAGGAAGGCACTATTATTATCCAGTGAGGCAAAGAAAAGAGTAGGTGACTTGCCAAAGGTAGCACACAGAAAAATTAAAGAGCTGTGGTTTGAACCTATGAAGCAGTATTCCAGAGCCTATGCTCTTATTACTCTGAAGGCTGTAGTAAGCTATCTTCCATAGAGTTAACTGCGGAAACGCCATGTCACAGCGATGTGCATGTGAAAATCTCAATAGTGAAACATAACGAAGGATTAGGCTTTGCTCCTGCTCCATAAACATTGCCTATTGTTTGAGAGCTCTGCTCCACATCTTGTCACCTGAAACCAGGCTGATCATGTGCAGCCACCACTGATGGCCAAAGCAAAGAGAAGGCAAGGCCATGGCACGCTGGCTCTTAAGGCTTCCACGGTATTGCTCACCACTTCTGTCACTGGCCAAGGCAGCGCACACTTTCGCCTAATTTAAAAGTTGCCTATTCCTATCAAATTAAACTATTAAGTCATCCCATCTCGATTACAGTCCCAACAGCTTTTTATTGAAATGGACAATTTGAATAAAAATGTGTATAAAATGCAAATTCAAGAATATGGACCAAGAATGTTTTACTGTTATGACATTCCCATCATGATTTCTCTTTTGTCTGTGCTGTTTCTTCCATTTGGAAATGTCTACTCATTACAGGTCTGTTTTTATCTGTAGTTAAGGCCCAGCTCTTCCTGGAAGCGTCCTCTAGTTTGGCGTTTCTGTGGTTTTGGTCATCCATCGCTATTAGTTGTCCATGTACTTAGCACAGTGCTAGATCTTGGTATCAATTCCTGAACAACACGGGCAACCTCCCCATCTTCCATAAAGTTTGTCATAAAGCAAATACTAAACAAGTTATTGTATCATTAATCACTAAAGTGAAAAATTTCTGAGAATCTTTGTTTTTGCTTATATAGTCTATTATTTAATTTTAAAAATCTGTGTGTCAATTGTATCTCTACTGTTACTTTTCTGCTTTATTTTCTTGCAAGCTATACTTTTTATGGTTGTGTATATGTATTGGAGGTAGCATTCTTCAAAAATGCTTTCTCAATATTTTCACAATTTCATTGCCCTAAATTATTCATGAAGTTCTTTTGATTTTGTTGTCCTATAAATGCTTCATATAGCTCATCAATAGTTGTGTTCCAAATAATCTTAAAACTTTAGAGTTATTTTCATTTAAAATCTAGTGTTTATATATTTTAATACTACTTTATTTAAAAAATAAATATGGTTTTATACTATCATCAAAGTTATAGAATATTAGTTCCATTTTTGTGTGAGTTGAGAAATTTATTTGCTCCAAATCCAGTTTTTGTGTTATTTCTATTAAAAAATGTCTTTTCTTAGCGTCACCTTATTATTCTGTTAAATTGATTTTTTCTACATATAAGGTAGCCTTTGTCAATATTCTTTCTTGTGAAGTCAAAACATCACATTGCAGATGGATTTTTGAACAATGCAAATAACTTTTTTCTGCCTCAGTCACCCAACATTTATACACTGTTAATATGAATTTGAGAATGGATTTCTATGTGGAAAGCTAACTATCAGGAGCAATGGAGAAAAGCAAGGGAGGCCGTTGAAGCAGCTAGAGCCTCACAAAGGCATGTGGATGGGGATTTAATGCCATGAGGAAAAATTTAAAACTAATCAAATACAACGCAGCATTGCCACTTTACAGCAGAGAAGGAAACTGTGAGGAAACACAGTGAAGAAGGCTAAATAGCTCAGTCATTGCTTGGAAATTTATATATTCATGTGGAGAAGGATGATTTTTAAGTGAGAATTTGTATTACAAAACACTTCCTCTTAAATGGATCCCCACAGTGTTCAATATTCACTCATATTAATAAACAAAGTAGGTTGAAAAGAAAAGTAGCAGCAATTGTTTAGCTACTATAGTTATACTAGATAAAGAGAATTAATTATTTAACTAGAACACATAATAGTAACAATAAAATGGTCACAAAGTTAGGATTAAAAATGCATTTGTACACAATGCTTTCATAGAACAGAGATATTGTAGAAGAGAGAGAAAATGCAAAGGCAATTTAAAAAGTAACT
>PVJC01034782.1:0-18624 GCA_004026665.1 Murina feae
TTATCCAAGCAGAAGGAGCCTTTTCCTTGCTAGTACAGCGGGTGACAATACAAAGCTGGCTCTGGCTTGTGTCTCTGTGGAGAGGGAGAGTAGACCAGGCCCTGTGCTCCCTGCTGGCTTTTAGCCCATCGTCCTCCTCTTCCCGCTTCTGAGCAGGGCTCTCCCGGGTGGTGTCCTTCATCCCGCTCCCTCTGACCCCAGTGTATCTCCTTCACAATGGAAAGTTATTTGCGAGCTAGGGCTGTGGGAACTACCTGGGCTTTTATTTCTAGGAGTCCAGGAGATAATTAAACTCTAAATCTGAAACTTGGAAAGAAAGGAAATCTTGCATATTCACACCACCATTCAAATCACCTGTCTCTCTCTGGTGATAGACACATACCAAACTTGAGTGCTTGCTTCATAGGTTAACTCAACACCCTTCTGAAAAGAAGGGAGAAGTGTTACAAGGTTCTGATTAATTTGCCCCTGGCTCTTTGTGTGACTCTCAATGACTCACTGTTCTTTTGTAAATACAAGGACGGAGCTCACAGATTCATGGAAGTTTAGAGGATTTTGGCTCACCGTGAACAAAGTGCTTGTGTGATCCTCCCTTGGCCCTGATTCTGGCATGTGCTGTGGGTAGTGAGACTAGAGGAACATCGTGCAATTAAATCGGTCAAGTGACAGTAGTATTAATTAGAACATTTAGAACTTGGTTTAGTGCCCTAATATGTCTTTTATATTTTATACTAGTGGCTCAGTGCATGAAATTTGTGCACATTAAAAGGGAATTAATTAGAGGAAATATTTTAATATTGCTGTTTGCCCTTTCTCTATAATAGAAGTGTTAGAGATGAAAGAAAATTAGTAAAATGTATATGAAAATCTCCCTCTTGTCAGAGTCTGGGGTGTGCTGTGGGACCTAAAGTCAAGTCCCTGCCCACTATCTACATGCGCTTCAAAAACACAAAAGACCTAGACCCGGCCGCCCCCCTGCAACCCCATCAAGGCCCATCAGGTGGGGGGCACAGCCTCATGTCCCCAGGCCCAGTGCCAGGGCGGGGGCGGGGGGAGGGCACGGCCTGAGGTCCACCAGCTCTGCACTGGGGTGGGAGGTGTGGCCCAAGGTCCCCCAAGCCTCGCCAGGCTAGGGGCACAGCCTGAAGTCCCTGTCAAGTCCTGTGGGGTGGGGGTGTGGCTTGAGGTCCCTCACCCCAGCGGGGCACCATACAGCTAATTTGCATATTCGTCTATTATATAGATAGAAAACACTAACATCTAAAGGTGGAAACTCAGGCTCAGATCAGGGCTCAGCAGTCACCACTCAGTTGATGCACTCTGTTACTCTGGCTACAGGAGTTCAGATGAGAGCCCTGTTCTTTGGGGAGAAGCAGCCTGGTGTCCTGGAACTATTCCACTCCTTTGTTCCCTGAACATACCATTGACTTTTCCTACATCTACTTTTGCTCCTACTGTTAACTTCACGTGAAGTAACTGGCTCTCGGCATTTTCCCTTGTCAGATTTCAAGATGCTTGGTTCTCCCTAAACCCTTCCTGATCTGGCTCGTCTAAAACAAGCTCTTCCACCAACTAGCTCTCGGCCCATTCTGCTTTGCATCACAATCGCTTGTCTCATCCCCCTTCTAATGGAAGGCGGGTACCGTTTCTCACTTGCTAAAAGTCTGTTAAAGGTAGAGGCTACCTTTCCATGTAACCAATCATTTTCCATTATTTTTTTAATTCTAGATGGCGACTGCAGTAAACCTGAGGGGGAAGAGACCAGTGAGGCAGCCAAAGGGATGGCCTCTAGGCCGCACTGGCTGCTGGCAGGGGCTGCCTTTGGCAGTCTAGTGTTCCTCACTCACTGGATTTTTGGAGAAGTCTCTCTTGTTTCCAGATGGGCAGTGAGTGGGCATCCCCATCGAGGGCCAGATCCTAACCCGTTTGGGTGAGTTTGGGTTGGTTATGGTTGAAGGAAGAAGTACCTTCTTTGCTGAGCAGCTATATCTGTGCTGGCCAGATATTTCCGACTCTATGTCCTTTAGACATTAGAAATGTTGCATGACGTTACTGTGCTCTGTGGAGACGGAGGAGACAGGAGAGTGTGGGCCAATACTGAAGGACTACCGCGAGGTGAATGAGGGGGGGCTGAGGGCTGTGCACAGCTAAGCAGGAGGTTCTGGGAGCCCCCGCATGGACATCCTGAAACTCTGAGGCATCCTTGCACAGAAGACCATGCTCAGTGGCAGGAACAGCATGGCACTCCCTGGTTTTTCTCCAGAAACCTCCCCCACGGTCCCTGTTACAGTTGGTAGTGCCCTGAAGAGGGACTGGGTTGGCAGCCTGGGCGTAGGTCTTGATTCTCTGCAAAGGACAAAAGCCCTGGTGGATCTCTGCATCCTCTGGTACTTTGGAACCTGCTGCAACCCTGGGGCACCCAGGAATCCGCAGTCTTGAGTTTAAGTTTAAGTTGGTCTATCTATGTGCTTGGTCCTCATTATTCTCTCTCTACTCTTCCTGGCACCTCCCACCTCCTGCAGCAAAGTCCAGCCATTCATGTTAAAAGATAGGAGGGACCTTTAGAACATCTGCCTCAGATACGTTTTCTCTTAAAATGCTGAAATTCCCATATTTGGATACATGTACAAAAACTGCCCCCAGCAAACCTCTGGGCATATCCCCCAGATGTCTCAAGCTCAGCATATCCACATCTGGACTCAGCAGCTCCCAGTCCCCAAACATGTTCTTCCTCCTCCATGCCTTGGCTCACTCTGCCAAGTCATCCTGCGATTCTGAGTCTTCTTCATTTTCTGAATCCAATTGGGCATTATGTTCGGTCAGCTCTCCTGCTTCTCTGAAAGAATCTGTACCTTCCTCCCTCTCTGCAACCACATCTGCCTTTGTGGGGTCCTCACCATCTCTCACCTAGGCCATGCTATTGTCTTCTAATGGTCTCTCTCTGGTGTGACTTTCTCCACACTGCCCCAGAGTGAGCTCTCTAAAATACAATCTGACTTCATCCCTCCCTTTCTTAAAACCTTTCAAGTCTCCCCCTCCCCACCCTCCCACCCCAGCCCCCAGCTCCCATACCAGGTCCCAGAGACAGGATCTGCACACACACACACAAACATGTGTGTGCGCGCGCACCTTACTTTTACAAATGATCTCTGCTCTCTGTCTTATCCCTGTGCTTCACCTGGGCTGACATCACTTTCAGTTCCTGAGAAGTGCCAGACTGTTCCAGTCCTCCATCTCAGTTTATGTGCTCGTCCCTGTCTGGGCTACCTTCTCTGTCTTGATATCCTGGCAAGCTCTTATTCACCCTTCAAAACCCAGCTCAGACATCTCCTTTGTGAAATCTTCTCTGACTCTCCCAAGGATTCCTTTATGCCACATACTCGCTTGGATCTCCACCCCCACATATCTTTTCTTATTATTCTGCATTACAATTTAAAAAACATGACAGTTATTTCTTCCCTTCTAGACACCATGCTCCTGAGGGCAGGGAATGAGAAAAGGAACTAATATTCAACTTTGAACCAGTCACGTGACATCCCTGGCCGTTTTCTCACTGTACAATGACAGCTTTCTTTTCAGATATTTTGTAATTCTGTATGTCGGGGCAAGACATTGCAGATGGAGATGTAGCTCACAAGACCAGCATTCCCAAACTCTGTTCTGTGGAATGCGGATTTCTTGAGATGTTAGTAGGTACTCTGAAAGGAAAAAAAAAGTTTCCAGGTCAAATACTGCACCTCACATTCTTCCTTTGTGCTTCACAAGGCAAATGAGTATATTAGAGACTCCTGAGAGTTTCTTAAACTTATTGAAACATGGCATTCCTTCTTTAGAACACCTAATCACATCTCAAAAAACTGGTGTTTTTCAGAAGCACTGTTTGAGAATTGTTGCACTATCATAGTAGGAATTGCTTTAGAAAATTCACTAGATTTGACTTAAGGGTATGAGTCATGGATGAGTTTGGATGGGTGAGAGATATGAGAGATGAGAGAAAGGTGAGAGAGAGGCTCAGAGGATGCTGAAGGAAACCTGGGAAACTGAAGAATCGTCCAGATATTCAGACTACAGGCTCTGGGATGACGAGGGAGCAGGACAGAGTGTCTTAGTCATGTGTTTCCATTTCCCATCAGCCCACCCCAGGCCTCCCAACCTGGTTACTCTTACTCTTCCATAGCACTTTCCAGTGTCTGATATTCTGCACTACTGGTTAATTGTATTTATTGTCTGTCCCTTTTCCCCCACTGAACATGATTCCTGTGGAGGAAAGGGATCTTTGCTCATGGATGTGTCTCTAGCCCCTGGAAGACAGCCTGGCACATAGTAGGTCCTCATAAACATTTTTGTTGAATTGGGGATAGAAAAAGATCAACATGGCCTTTTGTCACATCTGGTCTTCTGTGGACCCAGGATGATCTTTAACCTTAGGATGCGGGGACAGGCAAGCTAGCAGCTGGGAGCCTCACTCTAGAGCCCGGGAGCCTCTTTGGGGTTCTCTGTCCTACGGGCGCTGCTATGTAGCACCGCAGCCACTTACTTAAGTGCTCTTTCCCCCAGTGTCCTGCTCTGCAAACAATAATAGCATTTACCTACAAACTCAGGAGGATTAGATGAGCTAATGTAACTCAACATAAACGTCTGAAAACAGTGCCTACGAGGTAGTAAGTGCTCATTTATATTATAGCTACTTGGTTGAGTGCCCTGTCTTTGCTGCTATTGCTGCTGGATTTCTCCACACAAGTTTAGTTAAATTATTTTTTCTTCCTTCTACAAGTTTTTGCCAAATCAGCAAATAAATGAAAATGTGTGACTATTTTAAAAACACACAACTTTCAATTACTTATCCAACTGACACAGGTCCCAGGAAGGCAGAGACTGCAGATAAAGGCATTATTGAGGCAGAGGAGAGAAGAGGCAAACTAAATAAAAACTATTCCCAATGACTTTTTATTTTTGTCTTTGGCAGAGTCTTTTAAAATGAGTCACATGACTGGCTTGGACTATAATTTAAAAGTCTGAGAAAACTTAGTTACTTTATGGAGCATGAGACTGCACATATGATTTACTAAAAGTCAGAGTTCTGCCTTTATATAACATGGGATCCCATGGGCTCTCAATATCTCTTATTATTGCTTAGCTGTACCCAGAAGTAGGAGATATTTTTCTTTTTCACAGATGGGAGAGTGAAATATTAATAATGTCAGAAGTCTCATGGCATGTCTTTTTTTTCCTTTTCCCCACAGAGGTGCAATTCTACTGGCTTTGGTGAGCGGGTTGATGCTTTCGACTTGTTCCTGGTTCCCGGGTGCCAGTTTCCTCTGGTGGGTCACAGGTATGTGGAGTTGTATGCCAGTTGTTCAGCTTGTTGCCCAATTGACTTGCACGCATGTGCATCTAGACTGGATGGAGATGACCAAGGCAGCCGTGTGCTATTCTAACCAGCTGCAGCCCCTATGACCCATCTGTCGCCGTGGTTGCCAATGACAGCTGGCTCCAGATTCCACTTCCTCCTATTTCATTCCTCCTCTCCTTCTGCAGCTGTCTAATTCTGTCCTGACTCTGCTTACATGATCTCCCCTATCTCTCATTTAAGACATATGTGTCAGGTGCCTTCAGATTTACCAAAGGTCTGAGGAGTTGGAGGTCGAACATTGCCTGGTTGCCAGACCTCCTCCCTCTCCAAGATTCCTTGCTTCTCTGGTTTTCAGGACTGCGTTCCATTGGGCCTCCCTAAGGAGGCCTGCATTTCCTATCTGCATAGTATATTTGGCTTCTGTCAGGAGAGATGTCTTTCTATAAACTAGTTAAGCAGGAGAGATGCTGTGTGGATATGTTAGAATATGTGTATTGGTAATAGATGTGGATTGAATAGCATAATAAGTAAATTTCTGTACCCCTCAGTGCCATCACCTTGCATGGAGATGTATGTGAAGCCCAGTAGGTTGCCCAATTAGTGAGGATGGCCAGGCCCTCGTCCTCCCAGGGCTGTGTGAGCGCAATGTTGGAGTTGCCTTGAGCTGCTTTACTCGCTTGTGTGTTTTCTGGTAGGCGTTCCCTGTGGGGTTGGAGGAAGTTTGTGTGAATATTGGAGTAACCAACCTTTCTTCTCATCAGAGAGATGCCGCATGAGAGTCCTCAAGACAAGGATCGGATAATGTTGCTAATGCTAAGTGTGCAACGAGCACCTGTAGCTTCTTAATCTGTATGCAATTGGGAAAAGAAACGCGGAGCACAGGGAGAGTTTGTTAAACATTTCTATCATGCTTTTTCTCATGGAATGGAAGCAGCAGGCTTATGGGGCTGGTAAATAGCAGCTTCATTTTAAACAGACATATCAATGTTTAGTTACAGAACAGGAAGGCTGTGAACTCACAGTGTTATGCTTAGACTTACCTCCGCAGATAAGTAAGGTCATACCCTTGAGAGTCAAATCTGTGTTGCGGTCTCCCTGGAGTGTGACATGGTAGTTTAAAAGACTCTAGGGGCAAACAGATTGGAGGCCTCTAACAGACTCTTTGCAACAGAGAGGAAAGAAGGGAGCGTGTCATGGATAAGTTTCCACACGCTTCCTCTCCCTCTCTGATCTGCTCACCTGAAATATGTTGGGTTCTCACTTAAGTATCAAGAGATGGTGCCCACTTTTCACTGATCCATCTCTGGAAATCACATCCTAAAGCAGAGTGTAGAAAAAGAAATCACATGTTTCATTGTACAGTTGAAGTTGGAAGTCCCAGCTGGATCTCAGCATGAAATTAATTATGGCAATGACCAGTAGAATGTCATAAATGCAAAGAGCTTGAAATCTTGATGGTAATTGAATTAGTAAAATCAAAGTTCTATTTTAAAAAGACATAAATGTACTAAACACATTCAGAGGACCCCAGTGTACTAGACAGTGCACTTATGATTTTATTGTATGAAAAAGATGATCTTTTGAGAATGAACATGGTAGACATTATAAATATTATTAGAATGTTCAATTACCATTAATTCTGTTTGGTGTCTTAGATGTTGTAAAGATTTGGAAGACTCCTGATGTTGTAATTACTCAGGAGACACATTTCAAACAAACAAAAAAACAGTTAAGGCATACAATTAAGTCAAAAATGCAAAGTGGCTCAGAGTGCGTGCCATGTGCCACCACCGGTGTGCATGAAGAGACATGTGCACACATGTGTATTTCTTCCTCTGCATAGGTGTCTCTGGAAGGATGCAGAAAATGCCAACATCGGTTGCTTTCACTACGGGGAACTAGTGGGTGACGATGGTCAGAAGCACTCTCTTGTACCTTTCGAATTTTGAATTGATAGCCTTTTAAAAAATACAATTTTTGTGGATTTAAAAATATATAGCCTATGTAAAAATAGATAAATTTAAAAAAGACAGTAACAGCCAAGGGAAATTCGAAGAGATGTTTTCTTTCCCTCCAGATAATTCTCTGTGCTAAGACAGAAGAAACAGTTATTCTGATGTCCTTAGAATATCAAATTATTCTTTTGAAAATTAGTCATTGTAAGCATGTAAACAGAAAAACATTTAATCTCACCAATAAATGCATGTGATTTAGAATGTGATAGTGTTTTCATCATTATTTTGGCAAAGATTTTTAGAAAAGGTAACTTTGTCAGGACTCAAAGGGGGATACGTTTGGCAAGGTTTCTGGGGAGAAAGGACACATGTCACCTTTCAGGAAAGAAGTGACCACAGGTAATGACCCTTTAAAAGGCCTTTACCTCTTGACACAATAATTGTATTTCTTTTTTTTTAATATATTTCATCGATTTTTTACAGAGAGGAAGGGAGAGGGATAGAGAGTTAGAAACATCGATTCAACTGCCTCCTGCACACTCCCTACGGGGTTGTGCCTGCAACCAAGGTACATGCCCTTGACGGGAATCGAACCTGGGACCCTTCAGTCCACAGGCTGATGCTCTATCCCCTGAGCCAAACCGGTTATGGCAGTAATTGAATTTCTAAGAACCTGTTTTAAGGAAATAATCAGAGCCGTAGTCAGAGATTAATTGACAAAGAAAGGAAGATGTCCCTCACAGTGTCAGAAGCTTCCTATGTGGCCAACCATAGGAACATGGCTGCTTATATTGCGGTGTGTGATCTCGCCATGTTTATATATACAAAATGTTTTAGGCAAGAAATTAATAACATGAGAAAACATTTTTGATATATTGTCACATAAAAAGCAGAATATAATCCTCAATATAGGGTATGGTTCCATTTACGTAAAAATACTACTGTATAGACATGGAAAAAGATTAGGAGAAATACTTCGGAGTTTTAACATGGAAAAAGATTAGGAGAAATACTTCAGAGTTTTGACACTTCTTAATTGCTCCTGACAGTTCCGTATTTTTAAAATTTCAAGATGAAAAAATGTTTTTTCTGTTAGTTATTACAATAACCATTGTCAGAGCTACGTGTGGCATGGTCTCACATGGAGTTAAAGTCTGTGAGAGGCCTGGAATCTGTTGCTCCTGTTTGTAGGAGTTGTGGTCTTTTGAAGCCAGGGAAATAGTCACATGGCATTGTCCTGTGATGGTGCAGGTGGAACTTACTGATGGGTGTGAACCATGAGGCACTAAGAAGCTGGCTGGGGCCACTTCCTCCTCCGCCTGCTGGCTTTTCTGGAGTTCTTGCCCCACTGAGGAGTTTGCTGCAGACACTTTGAAGGGTAAATCACAATGATACATTGATTGAAATGTCTAGAAAATGTAATATTCTATGGAAAAGTGTTATACTGACAGCTCTAAAACGGGGTGCTGTAACACCCTGATACGCTTTCTCAAAGCTGATTTCACAGGAAGTGGGAGAATTGTTGTATTTCCTTGGGATTGGCTCAACAAATGAGGCAACATTTGCTAAGGATCTGCTGTGAACCAGGCAGATTGCACAGCCCCCAAACCTACCTGGCTGTTGAATCAGGGATGAGTGGACCGCAGACTTGCTCAACCAGTGTGCCTGCAGCACTATCTGGGTCGCATCTTCTTTTGGGCCTGTGTGGTTGGGAAAGCCAACATACTTCTTATAGAACAAGGGGCAGTATTTAAATGGAAGGAAATGCCTTTAGAAAGTTCCTTAACAAAAACATTCTAGAAACCACACTGACTCTAACATGCTGTCTAAGTCCTGGACCTGGCTAGTTAAATTAAATGGACATGTTTTTGCTATTGCAGGTAAGTTCAGTTTTTAAAAAATATATATATATATTTTATTGATTTTTTACAGAGAGGAAGGGAGAGGGATAGAGAAGTAGAAACATTGATGAGAGAGAAACATCAATCAGCTGCCTCCTGCACACCCCCTACTGGAGATGTGCCCGCAACCAAGGTACATGCCCTTGACTGGAATCGAACCTGGGACCCTTTAGTCTGCAGGCCGACGCTGTATCCACTGAGCCAAACTGGTCAGGGTGTAAATTCAGTTTTTATTGATCTTAGGATCATAACACAAATAATCTAAAAATGCCTTCTTCCTTCTCCCCACCATTCCTGAAGAAGTACCACAGGACAGAGGTTCACTGGACCCACATTCCTCCTCGGGTGTCACAAGTAACCCACTATGTGGCCTCCAGCAAGACACATTAACCTTTCCAGACCTCATTTTCTCATTGGCATGAGATTGGGCCAGTCTGCCCCTGAGGTCCCTTCTGGCTCTAAATGGCTACACGTTGATCATCCCGTAAGCCTACATCCATCTCCCTCCTATTTATTTATTTATGAGAAAATGGAAGAAACTATTACTGCTTTCCTGTCTGATTCTTTTTCTTTTTCTCTCTCAAAAACAGGAGCGGCTTCGGCAGCTGGTCTTCTGTACTTGCCCACGTGGGCAGCCGCGGTTTCTGGCTGTGTACTCGCCCTCTTCACAGCGTCCATGTGGCCTCAAGTGCTTGGACACCTGATCAGCTCAGGGTCAAACCCTGGGAAAACCATGACCAGTGCCATGATAGTTTATCTTCTAGATACATTTTTCTGTGCATGGTGCACAGCTTTTAAATTTGTCCCAGGAGGTGTCTATGCTAGAGAAAGATCAGATGTGCTTTTGGGTGAGTACATTATAAGGGTCTGGATTAAACTAATAACTACTGGCAAAAACCCTTTGGAGGTTAGCACTTTACACGACAAGTGGAAATAAATAGGATGATCTGGTCTTTCTCATTAAAAGAGTCTCTCTCTCTCTCTCTCTCTCTCTCTCTCTCTCTCTCTCTCTCTCTCCCTTTCTTTTGTTACAGAGAGGAAGGGAAAGGGATAGAGAGCTAGAAACATCGATGAGAGAGAAACATCGATCAGCTGCCTCCTGCACACCTCCCACTGGAGATATGCCCACAACCAAGGTACATACCCTTGACCGGAATTGAACCTGGAACCCTTGAGTCCGCAGGCCGATGCTCTATCCACTGAGCCAAACCAGTCAGGGCTAAAAGAGTCTCTTGATTTAAAAAAAACAGCAACACTGGAGGAATATCTAAATTATTACTTAAAACAAAATTCTTTATTCATTTGAGTTTCAGTAATACTTATTACTACAAAGCCCTTTGAAATGAATTAGTTGAGAAAAACAAGTTTAATTCATAATCCTCCTCCTTCCTATATATTAAAGGGGTAATATACAAATTGACCCTAACAGCAGAACCACTGGGAATGACTGGTCACTATGACACACACTCACCACCAGGGGGTAGGCGCTCAATGCAAGAGCTGCCCCCTGGTAGTCAGTGCACTCCCACAGGGGGAGCTCTGCTCAGCCACAAGCCAGGTTGATGGCTGCCAGCACAGTGGTGGTGGTGGGAACCTCTCCCGCCTCAGCAGCACTAAGGATGTCCAGCTGCAGCTTAGGCCTGCTCCTTGCTGGCAAATGGACATCCCCCGAGGGCTCCTGAGCTATCAGAGGGATGTCTGACTGCCAGCTTCGGCCCAATTCCCCGGGGAGTGGGCCTAAGCCAGCAGGTGGACATCCCATGAGGGGTCCTATACTGCGAAAAGAGGGCACAGGCCGGGCTGAGGAACCCTCCCCCCCCCCCCGAGTGCACAAATTATTGTGCACTGGGCCTCTAGTAAAGTATAAAAGAGGTACTAGGTAACACTTGTATATTATGATATGCTGGGAAAGAAGGTGTCCCAAAAAGATGTATACACACTTTGAATAATTTTTAATTCCAATGGGTTAAGCCTGAAAAGAAAGAAACATCAATTGAGCTATTATCTGTTAAAGTGTGTACACATTTTGGGGGGATTGTGATTTTTTTATTTTTATTTTTTGGTTCTTCTGAATTTTATCTATGATTTTTATTTACTATATTTTTACCCATAAAATATATTTTGTATGTGTGAATCTTAGTGTAAATGATAAATTCCCAAATCATAGAATAAATATATTTTTCATTTCAGTGGTTATGAACTTATATGCCATAATTAAAATTTCATAAACCCATCCCCGTTTAGTACTTTAAAAATTGTTCGCTGGCAATGATGAAATTGCTGATGTATAAATCAATAAATCAAATGTTGCTTATTATTTTAGTTTAAGTAACACATGTCAGTTGCTTCAAGGATAAAACCTTTGAGAAAGTGAAGAGCCAAAACATGTTAGGAGGGGATTCAGTTCTTGTTTGTGCATTCATTCATTTTCCCATTTGTTCATTTACTTATTAAAAGAATGACTCACACCTCCTGTGTTCCAAGCACAGTGCCAGGCGCTGGAGACTTAACAGACACAGTGCCCTTGCCCACCTGCAGCCTCAGAGCAGTGGGGGAAACACTGTAGATGGAATTAAACAAGTACCCGTGAAGTGCAGTTGGGGTGAGTGCTGCATATCTAGGCTTCTACTCCAGTTCCTTTGCCGTCTTCCCTGGCCCTTGGTAAACATCCAACTACTCCGGACATTTTCACATACGTTTTTCTATTCCATGAGCTATACGTCTGTCAGGAGAGGCTGATTTGGAATATATATATATATATATATATATATATATATATATATATATATACACACACACACACACACACACACACACACACACACACACTAAAATGACATGAAATATTTAAAGTGATTGTTAAGAATTTGGTATTTCTAGTGAATTCCCAAGCTCTCATCGGGTTAGAGAAACCCATTGCTGCATTTCCTCCGCAATAGATAACCTTGGCTTTGCAAACTTGGTATTTCTTCTGGTTTCTTTCAGGTGTGTGTGCTCTGTCCTGCTCTGTCCTCCTGTGCAATGCCCTGCTCTTTCCTTCCTCCAGCTTGCTTAGGGGTCTGCCATGTGGAGAGGCCAGATGAAAGGAAGAGCCATTCTGAGCTTAAGTTTACTTCTTCAGAGTGTTATGCGCGATGTGCTTTTTGAGTGCCTTCTCAAGTAAGAATTACTATTTTTTTGTTTCAGTAAGCAGGACACTATATTGAAAAGGCCACAAAATTAAGACATCTTGGTAATTTTCAGAGTAGCTTTTAATACAATTGAAAAGAATGTGCATTCAATCAGCAACTAGTTATACAAGTATTGTCTGGGTTTCTCCTGCTATTTCCTGGAAATGGCACATAATTGCTGTTTTGTTTTGCTAGCCTGCCACCTAAACCTAACTCTTACTTGACAGTTTCTAACTGATATATTGCTCCGTCATACCTTAGTTTCCACTCTTGCTCGGTGCCACCTTGGAAGGAGGTAAACTTTCCACGCAAGCTACATCGCAATGCATCCAACGGAACTCAGCTTTACTGGCCCACCCCCTTGGCACCGCGTGTTCTAGCATACACTCTGTGAAGAGCTAGTGCTCACAGCCCAGGCCAGAACGACTGCCAGGAACACCGCCATGTTGAGAACCTACCTGGGCTCCTGTGTGCCGTGTGGAGAAGCCTGAGTCCTTAAGGCTGCTCAGAAGGCTCCTCTCTCTGAGCTCCATCCTCCTCTGCCCGGTTCATAGTGATGCACACGCTCAGCAACCTAACAACTTAGGAAATGCTTGGGAAATTAAAAGAAATCCATCAGTCTTCTACTAAGCTCATTGCTTACGATCATCCCACTGATCAAAAGTACTGCTAGAGCAACTGCTTAGGAGCTGAGATAAATTAACTTCATAACTGAATTCTCAGGATGTGCCCATGCCACCGAAATCTTGGCCTCTGGTATTTATCATAGGAAGCATTCTTGGATTAAGATGTAATATCGTCTAATATATTCTTTCTCTTTTGATAGGGACAGTGATGCTAATTATTGGGCTGAATATGCTATTTGGTCCTAAGAAAAGTCTTGACTTTCTTCTTCAAACAAAAAATAACCCAAATGTGCTTTTTAGAAAAAGTGAAAAATATATGAAACTTTGTAAGTATAGTTTTGCTTTCTTTTTTAAAAGCATGTGTTAAAAATATGAAGCTTCAGACACATATGAAATTAAAGAGTATCATGAACCCTCACATATCCTTCGCCCAGTTCCAACAATTGTTATTAACACCTATCTTCCCTACGTTTTTTGGTGAAATACTTTAAAAAGAATCTCTGATGTTATGTCATTTCAATGTAAATGCTGTGTGTTAGTTTTGTTTCACTTCTAACATAGATAAATTGATTTAACAGGTAAATTTCCAAAATGCTTTGTTTTAATAGTTGAGACTATGTTTCCATTTCTTTTTTGGGAGATTAAAATATGTTAACTTTTGGAATATTGATGAGCTATAAAGTCAAACATGAAATAAGTTTACTATTTAATAGGACTCATTTCAAATGAACTGGATTAACAGTATTTATTGAATGTATAAAATTTGCAAATAGTGTTTCGGATACAATAAATTTCACAACTACGTAGTATTATGTAGGATTTAAAAACATGGAAAGGCTCCCTTCTCCCCAGTGCATGGACACCAGGGTTTGTTATAATTGACGAGCCAATATTGGTAAATTATTATGAACTAAAGTTCATAGTTTACATTAGAGTTCATTCTTTTTGTGTTATGTTCTATGGGTTTTGAAAAATGTATGATCACATGTCTCTACCATTACAGTATTATACAGAGCAGTTTTGCTACCTAAACAATCCCTGTGCTTCACCTATTCATCCTCCCCTCCCTCCTCCAAACTCCCTGCAACCACTGTCTTCATTGTTTTGCCTTTTCTAGAATGTCAGTCTTTGTCTTTCAACTTCAAAGGTTAATCTACTGTTTTTGCAATTTCTCATGTATTATGATTTATTTCCATCATCTTTTATTTTTCCACTTTCTCTAGATATATTTTTCCTTGTTTATCTTCTTGCTTTCTTTTTTTTAATGTTTTTTATTGATTTTAGAGAGAGAAGGAGAGGGAGAGAGAGAGATAAAAACATCAATGAGAGGGAAACATCAATCAGCTACCTCCTGCACACCTTCTATTGGGGACCAAGCCCTCAACCCGGGCGTGTTCTAACCAGGAATCGATCTGGTGGCCTCTGGTGCTTGGGACCGTGCTCAATCAATTGAACCACGACAACTGGACTCTCTCTCTTTGTTTTTAAGCTGCCCCTTGCACTAATTCTCTATTCACCTTTGTCTAATCTGCCATTCATTTTGTCCATTGAGTTTCTAATTTCAGTTATTATAGTTACTATATAATTTTATTTCCACAAGTCTATTAATTTCTTTACAAATTTTCCTCATCACTGAGTTAGTCTCAGGTTCCTCAGTCATACTATTAATGTCCTCTTTTGTTTTTCTAAACATGTTAAGTGCCTAATTTTGTATTCTGATTCTTTTTGTTGTTGTTGTTTGTTTGTTTTGTTAATCTATACCCCAGGCTATTTTTGACATTGATTTTGGCTTTTTTTTAAAGGGGGAATGGGAGAGTGGGGGAGAGAAAGAGAGAGACATCCATTAAGAGACACATCCATTGGTTGCCTCCTTCATGCACCCCAACCAGGACTGGGGATTGAACTTGCAACCGAGGTATATGCCTTTGACCAGGAATCTAACCTGTGACCCTTCAGTGGTGGGCCAATGCTCTAACCACTCAATAACACTGTCCAGGGCTATATTTTGATTCTTAAAAGTTTAATATCTGAAGTATTTGTGGGGTTGGTTATTTTTTGTGTGATATATATTTTATTGATTTCAGAGAGGAAGGAAGAGGGAGAAAGAGATAGAGAAATATCAGTGATGAGAGAGAATCATTGATTGGCTGCTTCCTGCATGCCCTCTACTAGGGATTGAGCCCACAACCTGGGCCTGTGCCCTTGACCGGAGTCGAACCTGGGACCCTTTAGTCCACAGACCAATGTTCTATCCACTGAGCCAAACCAGTTAGGGCTGTGGGCTTGATTCTTTACAGTGATTTTTCCTGCTGGTTCCTGCTCATGGAATGTTATTTTCTTGTATATTATCTTGCATCTATTTATGATTTACATTTACTTTAATTTCATGGCTATTAGAATATTTTTAGGGCAGATTCTTTGAAACCTGGTTTTAAAGTATAGATTATGTGTGCATGTCACACATGACAATTAACTCAGGAATTAGACATTTCCCTTTTGCACAAAACCCTTGGTTAATAGGTTTAATGATCTCATGAAAATTATTTTTTAAGTGAACTTAACTTCTTTTAAACAAGTTTCTTTGCTTTCTGTTTAGTTTTGTGGCTGCTCGTTGGTGTGGGGTTATTAGGATTAGGACTACGACATAAAAGCTATGAAAGGAAGTTGGGCAAAAGGGTAAGTAAATATCAATCTTAATATAGGATTTTGTAGGCTAGATATGTATATACATACATTTGTACACTTCTCCATTATGACTGAGCTCTAGACCTGGATCTAATGACTTTAGGGCCCTGTATTTCATCTCCTTAACCCTGAGGTCAGAGCTAATAACAGAATTATTTTATGAAGTTGGGCTGGATTCTTGGGGCAGGATAGACACACATCATAGAGGCAAACTGCTTGTGATTTTGTTATACATGGAAGTTATCTTTTTCATCCCATGGTTTAACATATCTACACCATGAAATAAATACTTTACAACACTTCTTTGTACTGTCTGGTAGATATTGCTGAAAGCAATAATGTGAGATTCTTTGATTGAATAAAAATCTTACAGAGAATCCTTGATTTTTCAGATTTGGGGTAACTTGTGTATTGATGAGGTATGGAAGTTTTCTTGTCTCTTTCTTTTCCCTCTTGCTGTCTACAGTTTTATATGTTTTGTCCCGTTCTCTTTTAGAGAGGTGGGTAAGAGTAAGTCATTGCAATGTTATGCTATCCTCCACTCTGTTAAAAAGCTTGATGCATATCATAATGCAGTGAGAATCGCAATTTTGGGCAAAATAGAATTCATGGGTTAACTTTGAATTTTTTTAGCAATCTGTATTAGCAGGCAAATGTTTCATTTTAAATAAAAAGCTATACTAAAGATGCAGGGCCTGCTTCTCTTGTTGACCTTGGTACTCCTAGCACCTCATGGAGTGCTTGGCACATCCTCGGAACTCAGTAACTATTTCTTAATGAAGGTCATTACATAATCTCTTTCTTTTTCCCTTTATTTATTACTTATTACTTATTTATTATTTGTGACTACAAATAATGTCAGCCAGAAGAGGATACGTAATGTCAGGGATTCTTTTCAAAAGGAGTCATTTCAGTTGGATTTTGTGCCTGTTCTTTTGGTCATTCATTCATTCATTCATTTGATAAATCTTTGAATGTCTCATTTGTGCCTAGTGACAGAGATTAGAAAGTAAATGAGTTAGACAAGATGCCTGCTCTCACGGAGTTTACATTCTAGTAGGGGAGAGGGACAGTATTCAGAGGAACAAGTAAGGTATCAGGATGGCTTCTGTTTTTTGGTTTGAGCAACTGAATGGAGAGAAGTAGCATTTACTGAGAGTTGGAGGAATGAAGGAATACAGGTTTGGGGGTAATAAAGTCCAGAGTTAATTACTTGCACGAAAAGGGATAGCTTGGTGAATATAACCATGCTTCTTGAACTCTCTGTTGATGGTTTCCATTCTCTATGTGACACTCACTAAACGGGTAATTTTTCTTGTGTAAAGATAAAATGCCCAGCTCACTGCGGGTGGCACATTGAATTTTTTGTGTCGGGCAATGGCCCTCCTACATCTAGAAGTTGCTACTTATTCTTCTCCCAGTCTGAGCTCTATGGCCCACTTTGAGGTATTTTTCAGTTTGTGGCGATGGATTTGTTCTAATCCATCCTCTTTCATAGGATCCCTGTTGTGGGCCAAAGGGTATTAGTTTGAGATGAAGATTAGGGTTGATCAGTGCATTCTCTGACTGAACCCACTGACCGGAAAGAGGAACTCTGAGAGGGGCCATGCTCCTGAACTTGGCCTTGTGGGGACAATAGGGGCGTAGCACCACCATACCTCAGTTAGAAGGGGCACCCCACTTTACAAACATGTTAAAGGACCCCCTGTACCCCTCTGTGATCTTGTTCTTCTCCTGAATGTTTATCATTTCCATGCATTTCTTTCTATTGTTATGATAGATGCTCTATCTCAAGACAATATTGTTTTTTCCATCTTTTTAACTTTATCTAAATGACATCTGACATATATATATTTTACAACTTGCTTTTTCCTTAAAATCATCTTTGTGAGATTCATCCATGTGGAAATACATATCCTCAACTCATTTATTAGCTCTGTGCAGTATTCTGTTATTTATAAGTGGTACAATTTATTTATCCATTTTCCTATTTTGCCTATTGCAACGACAGCCAGATTATTTTTAAATATTTGCTATTATAAACAGTCTTTATTACAAATGCTCACTTTCCAAACTTCTAAGCTTAAACTGGACATTCATGGAGGATTATGAGAATACCCTTTAGCAAATATCTCCTTATTTTTATGAATTAAATGTGGGCAGATAGGGAAATACCTTTGCTGAAATATGAATTTTAGTAGAAGGAGGTGGAAAAAACGGGGTCATGGAACCTGCCGTTGTTTATAGTTATCCTCATTCACATCAAATCTTCCTCAGGCACCAACGACCGAAGTCTCTGCCGCCATCTGGCCTTTCAGGTTTGGCTACGACAATGAAGGGTGGTCTAGTCTAGAAAGATCCGCCCAGCTGCTTAATGAAACAGGTGGGTCTTACTGGAATTAGTCTTAGGTTTTGAGAAACTGCTATTGTTACTTTTACTTGGAGCAAGATCGTAAGTACCAGGAGGAGGGTTTGCTGGGTCATAAACTAATTTCTTAGAAGGCTTTACTTTGGTGGGCAGCTGCAGGAGGATTTAGCATCTGTAACCACATTTGTCTTGGTTTGAGAGCAATTAATTCTGTTGATTCTGAACAAAGCCTCGCACTGGGTATCTACAGGGGTTTCTTGTCATGCCTTTGCTCTCAGAGATGCCCCTGCTGGTGGCTCCTGTCACTTGGGGACTCGCTTTGGAGACCAATAAACTGTCAGGTTAAAACTGTTAAGGTCAGAGTGATGCTCATTTGAGATGCAAATTGCCTTTAAGAGCCTAAGGAACTGAGACAACAGGGCAGAGGCAGGCTAGTAGGAGGCCATGGGAAAAAAAAGAGGGGGGTGGAGGACCGGACCACCATATGTAATACTTCCAACAATAAAGGTTTTAAAATAAATTAATTAAATTTTATTTATTTTTAGAATTATTTTTTAAAATTCTTT
>PVJC01034783.1:0-18623 GCA_004026665.1 Murina feae
GCCAACCCCCTGCCACCTCTTACCTGCTCCCCGATGCCCCACAAAGGGCCTGGGAAGCCCACTAAGCAGGCCGCCGACCCCCTGCCACCTCTTACCCGCTCCCCGGCCCGCCACCTTGCTTTCCCACTTCCTGGTGCCCTGGTGCCCTGGTGCCACTTCTGACTGCCAGCATAGGCAGGCAGTTGCAACAGAACCCTTTGGTTTGCTCTAGTTCTGTGACTGTTGGCCTTCAACTTGGCTGGGTTAATTTGCATACAGCTGCTCTGATTTGCTGTTGGCCTCCATCTTGGCTGGGTTAATTTTCATACAGCCACTCTGATTGGCTGGTGGTAACGGTCACATTTGCATGTTTCGCTTTTATTATAGAAGATAATGTTTCTTTGAACATAGGGGTTCATATAATCTTTTTAATAGATATTTCAGGATACTTAGGATATAATGCCTAAAAGGGGGATGACTGGATCAAATGGCAATTCCATTTTAAATTTTTGTGGAATCTCCATATTGTTTTACATGGTAGTTATACCAGCCTGCATTCCCACCAGCAGTGTACTAAGGTTCTATTTTATCCACATCCTTGCCAGCACTTGTCTTCAGTTGATTTGTTGATGATAGCCATTCTGATATGCATATGTGATAACTTATTATAGTTTTAATTTGCATCTCTCTGATGATTAGAGATGTTGAGCATTTTTTTCATATGTCCATTGGCCATGTCTATGTCTTCTATTCAGGTCCCATGCCAATTTTTAATTGGATTGTTTGTCTTCCTTTTGTTGAGTTGTATGAGTTCTTTAAATATTTTGGAAATTAACCCCTTATCAAATGTATCATTAGAAAATATGTTCTCCCACTATTTTATATTTCCACCAGCAACATATGAAGTATACATTTCTCTATATCTTTGCCAACAGTTGTTATCATTTATTTTCTTGATTTTCAGCCATTTTAGAGGGTGTGTAATGGCATTTCAATATTTGATTTGAATATTCCTGGTGTCTAATGATGTTGAACATCTTTTCATGTGATTATTGGACATATTTATATATTTTTAAAATACATGCCTATTCAGGAACTTTGATCATATTTCTGTTTAGATTATTTTTCTTTTTATTGTTGAGTAGTAAGAATTCTGTATATATTATGGATACAACCTGATATTAGAAATATAATTTGAAAATATTTTCTCCCATTGTGTGAATTGTGTTTTCACATCATAATGGTTTCTTTTTTTCTTTTTAAAATAACTTTTTTATTACTTATTGATAGAGAGAGAGAGAGAGAGAGAGAGAGAGAGAGAGAGAGAGAGAGATTGACCAGCTACTCCACCCTTCCATGCATTCACTAGTTGATTGGTTCATTCCTGTATTGCTCTGCCCAGGAATCAAGGCTGAAACCTTGGTGTTACTGGGTCGATACTGTAATCAATAGTGCTACTCAGCCAGGGCCTAATAATGTCTTTTGAAGCACAGAAGGTTTTAGTTTCGATTAAGTACAATTTACTTAAGTTTTTTTCCCTCACTTAAACTTATTAATGTTCTATAATAAAACAATTTCATAACCCAAGGTCATGAAGATTCTCTTCTTTGTTTTCTTCTGAGAATTTTATAGTTTTACCTCATACATGTAGATTTATTATACACTTTGAGTCAATTTTTATGTATGGTGTATGGCCCATACATAAATAAATCTTTAAAATATATATTTATTTCAGAGAGGAAAGGAGAGGAAGAGAGAGATAGAAACACCAATGATGAGAGAGAATCATTGATTGGCTGCCTCTTGCA
Source organism: Murina feae (assembly GCA_004026665.1). Classification (NCBI taxonomy): domain Eukaryota; kingdom Metazoa; phylum Chordata; class Mammalia; order Chiroptera; family Vespertilionidae; genus Murina; species Murina feae. Next base: position 1,788 of record PVJC01034783.1, read on the forward strand.
CACTGGGGATCGAACCTGCAACCTGGGCATGTGCCTTGAATGGGAATTGAACAATGACCTTCTGGTTCATAGGTCAACGTTCAATCACTGAGCCGCACCAGCCTGTTACTCCACACCAATATTCTTTTATTCAGTTATGTGAGCACAAATTTTGAAAAACACTATTTATTCCCCTACTTAACGGTCTTGGCAACCTTTTTGAAAATCACTTTACCATAGATGTATAGGTTTATTTCTGGTTTCAATTCTGTTACATTGATCTATATATCTATCCTATGCTAACACCACAATGTCTTGATTACTGTACCTTTATAGCAGATTTCAAAATTGTGCAGCATGGGTCTTCCAACCTATTCTTTTTCAAAATTGTTTTGGCTATAGGCACATTAGTTTTTAAATTGGAAACAGACAGTAAACATAAGAGACCAGTATTAAATACAAAGTTGCTTTAAGTATTGTACACTGTTTTTAGTTTCCCAGTTTTGTATAGTGCATACCATTGGCTAATAATTTTTTTTTCTATTGAACCTAACTCCTGGAATAGAGAATGGCCAAATGAGTACATTTTATTGGAAACAATTGTCTTAAGTCAGGCTGCTGTACCAAATACTGTAGATTGGGTGGCTTAAGTAACAGACATTTACTTCATATAGTCTGGAGACTGAAAAGTCCAAAATTAGTGTGCAAGCATGGTGGATCTCTGCTGAGAGTTCTCTTCCTGGCTTTCAGACAGAGCCAGCTTTCTTGCTGTGTCCTTAACAGAGTGAGTGTGATGAATATAATGAGATGTGGAAGTGGGGGTAAGAATGGGGTATCAGGAGGAAAGATTGGAAGAATCAAAGAGGTTTTTGCTGGCTGAAATTTACTTGTTAGTGCTTACTGTTCTGTTAAGATAAGTCTGCTTTCCTTTTTTCTGTAGGATGAGAAGAAATCATAGTAGAACAATTAAGCACATGAAGTCTGAAATCAGATAGGACTAGATGGAGCACAGGCTCTACCTTCTTCCCCTGTGATGCTGCACGAGTCCTTCAACTTTTCTGAAATAACCTCATTTATAAAATAGGATTAATAATAATAGTGCCTTCCTCATAAGATTCTTGTGACAATAATATTACCAAATCATGTGAGATGTGTAGTATAAGGACTGACATGTAGTAAATGCTCAATAAAATCCAACTATTATAATTTATTATAACAATATTTGTTATAATTTGAGAAAACTACCCATTAAGAGACTCCAAAAGTTTACAGACCAGATTCCAATTTTGAAATTCCTTTTTGTGAAGGATAAGATAAATAAGAAGTTTGTCACAAATGCACACAGAATTTTTCATTCAAAGTATTCAGTACTGCTTAAATAGAGATGCACACACCAGATTTTTCTTTCCCTATTCTCCCTCTCTTGACAGATATTTCTGTAAGAAAGTAGCTGACCATGGAAACCAATTAATCTCTCTCCTGCAGCAAAGCAATCATTTGCAAAGGAATATACTCAAGTGCCAGCCCCAAATGCTCCAGAACAGCTAGAGGGGAGAAGGTTGGTTTTCCTTTAATTTTCATGGCTGGTGAGAGCAATCATTTGGGAAGCATGTGGTGTGTATGTGTGTGTGTGTGTGTGTGTGTGTGTGTGTAGCGGATAATTCAGTCATTCCTATACATCTCTCTGAAACTTTCATGAAAGATTTTATGTGCACCCCTGGATAGTGTAGCTCAGTTGGTTGTGCACCAAAGTTTTCAGCTATACCAGTCAGGTCACATGCCCAGTTTGCAGGCTCAATCTCTGGTAAGGGACTGCTCTGTGTGTGTGTGTGTGTGTGTGTGTGTGTGTGTGTGTGTGTGTAGGAGGCAGCTGATCGATGTTTTGTTCTCACATTGATGTTTCTCCCTCTCATTCTTTCTCTGAAACTCAATTTTAAAGATGTAAAAAAAAGAAAATATTTTATGTGCTGAACACACTCAATTACTTGTGTCTTCCTCCATGTCCATGGACCTCTTTTTCTCTTGCCATTCCCAGTTCATAGCATAGTATATAACACACAAGAAGCAAAGAACATGAATTACTGCCCAGCAAAAATTTGTAGTCTAAAGTGGTTCAGATTTTAGAGTCAGATAGAAACTTCCAACTCCACCATTTACTGGCTCAACAATTGGGTGAATTATTATACTTTGCAGAGTCCTAGTTGCTTTACTTGTAAAGTTTAGTTAACATATGAACAACAAGTTGGTTTGAAGCTTGAAGCAATGTGGGAAAGTGTGTAACAATGTTCTTGGCATGTAATAAGCACGTGGTGAATGATAGCTATAGGAACCAAAGAAATTGTTTGTAAAGTAAATGAATAAAGAGTTATTTACTCACCATTTATCTTAGGATTTATTTATTCAATATACATTTAAAAATATCTATTATGCACAAGTATGCTAGTCATCAGGAATATAGAGATGAGAAACAGTCTCAATCTTCAATGGACTTCCAATGGAGTATAAAATACAGCAGGGTAAAATAACTAAAAACTATAACATTTAAGAAGTGTGTGGCAGAGGTCTGTATAAAACACAGTAAGGGCCCATAAGTACACCTTCAGGCTAAGATAGAACAGCACTGAAAAGACTGTTTTTTCAACATTTAATTAATAAAATTTTCACGGAGAAACAAACTTCAAAGAATTGTACAATAAGCATCTATATATTATCCACCTATACTCAATATGTTCCTATTTTGCTTTATCACATACCTAAATGTTTATCCATCCACAAATATTATTTTTTGAAAAATATTTTTATTGATTTCAGAGAGCAAAAGGTAGAAACATCAAGGATGAGAGAGAATCATTGATCGGCTGCCTCCTGCACACCCCACACTGGAGATCAAGCCCTCAACCCGAGCATGTACCCTGACTGGGAATCAAACCGTGCCATCCTGGTTCATAGGTGGACATTCAACCACTGAACTACGCCAACCAGGCCCATCTATCTGATTTTTAACGCCTTTCAAAGTAAGTTACAGACAGTGCATTTACTCATCAAAATAATTATCATTAGTGAAGTTCAATATTTGTTTTATTTTAAATGGTAAAATTTGTATATTGAAATTCACATACTTTAATTATAATGCTTGAGAACTTTGACAAAATGTAACACCTGTGTAAGCCAACTCCTATAGAGATCGGAAATATTGTCATCACCCCGTACATTTTCTTCAGATACTCCCCAATCAACCCCTTTGCTTAACCCTATAACCCCAAATTTGTCCAGATATTTTTCAAAATAGATCAATTTAGCCTCTTTTAAAATTTTATATAAATGTGCATGTGTAGTATGAATTCTTTTACATAAGGCTTCTTTCACTCAGAGTAATGGTTAGAGATAGGTCTATATTTTTTCAGATTCATTCTAGTTGCTGCATATATCAATAGCAAATTCACTTTTATTGTTGTAAAAAAACACATAACATAAAAATTACCATCTCAATCATTTTGCAGTTCAGTGGTATTGAGTACATTCAAATTGTGGAACAAATCTCCTGAACATTTTCATCTTGCAAACCTGAAACTCTATACCTGTTTTAACAACTTCCCATTTCCCCCTTTTCTTCAACCCTTGGCAAACACCATGCTACTTTCTGTTTCTATGAATTTGATTAGATGTTGCTTATAAATGGAGTCATACAGTATCTGTCTTCTTGTGACTGAAAGAAGTCAGTCACAAAAAGACAAATATCATAATGACCTCATGGTTCATTCATGTGGTAGCATGTGACAAGATTTTCTTCTCTTTTAAGGTTGAATATTATTTTATATATGTATCACCTTGTTTATCCACTCATCCATCCATGGACACTTTGGTAGCTTCTACCTATTGGCTATTGCAAATATTGCTATCAACATGGGTGTGCCAAAATCTCTGTGAGATCTTGGCTTTAATTATTTTGGATATATACACAGAAGTAAGATTGCTGGTTCATATGGTAATTCTATTTTTAATTTTTTGAGGTATTGCCATATTGTTTTCCAGAATGACTGTACCATTTCATATTCTCACCAACAGTGTATAGCATTTCAGTGTCTGTATGTTCTCTTCAACACTTGTTGTTTTATTTATTTTATTTTTTATAGTAGCCATCCTAATGGATGTTAAGTGATTTTGATTTGCATTTCCCTAACTGACATGATACTGATTATCTTTTCATGTGATTATTGGACATTTGCATGCAATCTTTCAATAAATATCTATTGAAAACTATTGCCCACTTTTAAATTGAGTTATTTGCTTTGTGTGTGGATGGGTTGTAGTTCTTCATACATTCTGTATATTAATTCTTAATCAGATATCTGATTTGTAAATATTTTCTTACATTTTGTAGGCTGTTTTTTTGCTCTGTTGCATTTTATTAGATGCACAAAAGTTTTTAAGTTTGATATAATTTTATTCATCTAATTTTGGGTTTGTTGTGTGTGCTTTTGGTGTCAAATCAAGAAATCATTGCCAAATCCAATGTAATAAAGCTTTCCCCTCATGTTTTCAAGAAATTTTATGTTTTTAGGTCTTACATGTAAGTCTTTTATCCATTTTGAGTTCTTTTTGTATATGGTGTAAGGTAAGGCTCCAACTTGATTATTTTGCATGTAGATAGCTTTTACAGCACCATTTTAAAAAAAGAAACTGCTTTTGTATATCTGATGGATTATTTCTGGGCTGTCTACACTATTTATTGGTCTAGACATGTCTTTCCTTATACTAATACTACACTGTTTTGATTACTGTAGCCTTGTAATAAGTTTGGAAATCAGGAAGTGTGAGACCTCTAACTTTGTTCTTTTGCAAATAGTCTTGATAACTTGGGATTTTTTTTAGTTTAAATATACATTTCAGAATGGATTTTTGTACTTCTGCAAAAATATATTGTTGAGATTTTGATAGGGATTGTACTGAATCTGCAGATTGCTTTGGCAGTATTATCATTTTCAGAAAATCATGTCTTCTAATCTACAAACGTGGTTTGTCTCTTTTGCTAATTATTTCAGCAATGTTTTATAGTTTTTAGTATAGAAGTCTCTTGCCTCCTTGGTTAAATTTATTCTTAAGTAGTTTATTGATGCTATTGTAGATGGAATTGCTTTCTTAATTTTCATTTCAGATTTATTGTTATTGTAAAGAGACATAACTGATACTTGTATGTTGATTTTTGTATCTTGCAACTTTGCTAAATCCTATTCTAATAGATTTTTTTGTGAAATCTTTAGGGATTTCTACATATAAGACCACATCATCTGTAAAGAGATATAATTTTACTTTTAATTTAGATGCATTTTGTTTATTTAATTATTTTGAATATTTGCTCTGGTTATATCTCCATTACTGTGCTGAACAGAAGTGGTGAAAATAGTCATAATTTTGCTGTGCCTGATCCTAGAAGAAAAGCTTTTAAGTCTTGAATATGATAATAACTGTAGGATTTTTATACATGGCCTTTATTATCTTGAGAGAATTTCCTCATATTTCCAGTTTACTTAGTATTTTTATCTTGAAAGCATGTTGATTTTTGTCAAATACTTTTTCATATAAATAACTTGTTCATTTTTATTAATGAGTAGTGTGCTAGTCTAGTATATACATACTAAAGGCCTGGGGGTCCCTCGGCCCGGCCTGCGCCGATCCTCTCACAGTGCGGGAGTACTCTGTGGATGGCTGGAGGAGTAGGCCTAAGCTGTCGGTCAGACATCCTTAGCGCTGCTGTGGAGGCAGTAGAGGCTCTGACCATCACCACTGTGCTTTTGCTTCTGGCTGAGTGGTGATCTCACTGTGGGAGCGCACTCACCACCAGGGGGCAGCTCGTGCGTTGAGCATTTGCCCCCCTGGTAGTCAGTGTGCATCATGGTGACCAGTTGTTCTGCTGTTCAGTCAATTTGGATATTAGCTTTTTATTATATGGAATACCATTCTCCTGTTTATGGACAAATGGTTTGTTTCCAGTGTTTGCCTATCATATTTTAATGACTATATTTTAAACCAGCCAAATTCAAACCAATTAACCCCATCTGCTCTCTATTTCTAGTAGAATCCATGGTGATATTTGTTGGGTTTCTTTCTTCCTTATACATGGCATTTGACTGTCAGTTAGCATTTTATGTTTTTCAAAATGTGAACCCACCTAGCTTTGTGTTTTACTCCCTGATATTAACAATGTTCTGCCTGCCTCCTTGCTATCCTCTAAGTAGGGCACACCTATTTTCTACTTCTATTCATGCTTTCATTTGCAACAATAATAACAACAACAATAATTATGAAAATAATAGTTTCCTTTTGTTCTGTTTTAAAAATCTGTTCCCACTGCTGAACTTATTAGAAATGTATATATTCCACCCATCAATTTATTTTTATTTATAATTCAGTACAGATTAACACACAGCACCTAAGGCCCCCTTTGGGCAGCAATATTTGTTGTTCATTAATTTATTCTTTTTTCATCTACTTAACATATTAAAATTGAATAATTACTACATGTTTTTAAGCATGAAATGATGACTAAAACATAAATGATGTCCTGAGCTTATATTCAATCTAAAAATATATACACCTACACAATTAAAACCTGAGCTAATAACTAGGAAAATTACAGGGAGCTATGATAATATATACCAAGGGACATGATCTGTTATTCAGGGGGAGAATTTCAAGACAGATTTTCCCAAGAAATTGACATTTCAGAAAAAAATTGAATGTTTTTAGAAATTGAGCAGGTAAAGTAAGGGAAGTGTACAGAAGTGTAATCTAGGTAGAAGAAACAACAGGTGCAAATACCCTGAGACATGAGAGAGCTTGAAGAGTGTGAGTACTCACAGAAATCCTATGTGGTTGGAGCATAGGGAACCATGGGGAGCGACAGAAATTAGGCTGGACAGCTAGGCAGGGTTTTCATCTTAAGACCAACTGGAAGTCATTATAGCACTTGTATTTCTACAATATTACTCATTGCAATATGGGAGGTGAATTGTGATGGACAAATATGGATGCAGGGAGAAAAGTTAAGATGGTAAGGTTATGTTGTCTGATGATAGTCCTTTGGACTAGAGTGCTAGAGGCAGAGATAGAGAAAAGTTGATAGAATTAAGCTTCATTTGGAAGTAAAATCAATGGGAATTAGTGGTGAAATGAGGCTATGAATAAAGGGTGATTTAAAGGTGATTTCTGGGGTTTTGACCTGTGTGAGTGGATGGTGATAGAGCCATTTACTTCCACACACGTGGCAGCCCCCAGTTACATGGTCTTGCATATATACCTACGCACCCAGCCTCTAATGTCAACAAACTGTAGCCCAGATATGTTATTTCATCCTTAAAATTGTGTAAAAGTTGTACAAAAGTGCTGTAGGAAGTTAGACTCCTGATTATGTGACTTGAGACACTGCCAGGTCTAATGGTGAACTCTATATGGATCTATCCCAAAGTCACTTTAGGAAGAACTAGAAAAAGAATACTTAAACTTATTTTAGGACACACAAAAGGTAGTTTAGAGTAGTGTCATATGTATAATACTTTAAAAATGTGCTGTCCTAGTGTGGCTCTAGAAAGTCTTAAGCAACTTTCTAAAAAAGTAATTCTTTGAGATACCTGAGTGATTTGGTATCTATTCTACAGTTCAGTATGGGCTTTGGGACATTGTCATAGGCAGCTGACTCCTACTGGCCTCCATAGGAAATTGCCCAGCTGCTCATGGGAAAGGGAGTTTTATGCAGTGGAAGAGGTCAGCCATGAAAAAAGGGCTGGGCCAGAGACTGTATTTAGAAATTGTGAAAGAAGGCGGTAAATTCCAAACTAAAAAGAATGTAAGGAACAACTGAGTAAGTTATTAGGCTAAGGGAGCCCTATGATATTTGGGGGCCTAAATCCTGCTCTGTTATGGTAGAGATTACCTTAAGGAAAAGATGTGTCAACCTTGGGAAGCAGATTACATTATTAGACTCTAAATTAATATTAACATGACATATTTCATCACCAACTTTGGTACTTATTGGCAATACATCCATTTCACACAAAAAAACCTCTTCCTAACTGGAATGAAATAGAATATTGTATTTCATTCACTATGACTCATGCTTTCTTCTGCATTACTTTCTATCCATTGTCTCAAGGGGAACCCTTGGAGAGGAAAGATCATGAAGTTTCTGAATTGCCCATCTGCTCCCTATTTTTCCCCCCTAGACAGCATGGTTGCTTTCAAACTGATACTAAAATAAGACAGGCATCCAGGTTTACCTCATGCCAGCCTGCCTCAACATTGTTAACATAAATCAAAAGGTTATGAGTCACAGCAGGAAATTTATTCATCTGCTAAAAAAGAGAGAGAGAGAAAATATATCTGCAATTCATATCAGGGGTAGAAATTTATGTTTAAGAGCAGTATTTGAAATTATTATTCAAATTCAACATAGACAATGGTAATCAGCCAGGTACAGTTTGCTAGCTTCCCCAAAGTGTTCAGGTGCTTAAGGAAGAGAATACAGAGAATGCCACTTACAATCTTACAAACATTCATAGTTACTTCACTAAAAGAGTTGCTTTGCTAAGCATGTAACTTGCTACCAGAGAGATTATAGAACCATGAAATAGCTTATGGAAGGCAAATTCTTATAGCCCTTCCAAAACTGTGTGTGTGTGTGTGTGTGTGTGTGTGTGTGTGTGTTTAATTCCCAGCTGGAAATATCACTGTTTTCTTGAACAACTATCAGGAGAATTTGTTTGAGAATCATAAGTTTAGGCTATATTGGTGCTTGTCTTTAACTCATTGTACCTTCTCCTTTCTGTATAGAAAAGAGTCACCTTTAAAATCTAATCTTCAATTTTTTTTTAGATACAGAAACATATCGGTTCAAAAGGATATTTGGAAGTTGTTTTCTATTTAATACATGACAAAGAGGCATTTTCAGAATAGTGTGACTGTCCTGTCTAGTCAGTATCTATATATCTATATCTGTATCTATATCTATATAAAACTAATATGCAGGAGTTCGACTGGCAGACCAGGAGTCTGATTGCTTACTATGATGTGTGCTGACCAGCAGGAGGTGGCATGGAATGAAGGAAGGCCCAGGCTGGCAGCCAGAAGGCCCTGATTGCCCTGATTGCTGGTCAGGCCTATGGAACCTACCCATGCATAAATTTCATGCACTGAGCCCATAGTATTTATATAAGTGAAAAACATTCCTTGAAGTCCCTTCTAAATAAAGCACATTCACCATCTCTGCAAGAAATTTTGGGCTTACTGCCGCCAGCAATGTTCCTGGTTTACTTTTTTTTTTTTTTTAATCTTTCCCTCACACATGCAGCCATAACTGGTTTTAAAACTCAGGGCACAAATGTCTGTCCCTGTTTTATGAATTCAAATTTTACCCATCTTAATTAGCTATGTTTTATAATTTTCACAAGTAAAGATTTCCTAGGATTGAAGACTCCTTGGCCATATGGCTATTCCCTCCACAAAAACCACAGAACAAAGTTGACAAGTAAAATGCACTTATTTTAATATAGCATTTCTATTTGTGACAGTTAGATTTTTGCCTGAAGCTTGCCCTGTAGGGTGCAGGGGTAGTTTGATAGGTATTCTTTCACCTTCGAATCAAAATCTTTTCATCAAATAGAACCCTTAAAAAGGGGAAAACTTTTAGGTAATAAATTTGCTTTTATGAACCATCCTGTCCTCAGTGGAGATATTGGGCTTATAACATATTGTGATTGCCGAACTGAAGAAGTGCTTTTGTACTATATAGATGTAGCTTCATTCTCTGCAATCCAGTGTTTATCTCTACTTTTCATATGAATTAACAACTTTGGTACCTGGTACTGATGATATGCCATTTACTATGGTTGAAACCAACAACAGATTGCTTCATCCACCATCTATCTTATTTCTCAACTTCAATTTTTTTGCCATTCTATGGGAAAATGCACAACTATCACATCACATCAGTATATTTCATCCTTTTCTGTACTACAACATAACCACACGTAGTCAATCTAGAGATACAATTGCAGAAAAGCTAATAGTTGGTAGGTAATAGGAGAGAAAGAGGTCATCTTGAAGGTGGTATTCCAAGACATTGAAAGCATTAGTGTATGTTATTAAATGAACAGCATTATGAGATCATGATAATCAATTTTCTCTTTTTAAAGGCCTCACAGAAATTCACCAAACTCATGAAATTAAAATGTGGCTGGATCCACAACATAAAGAAAAAGGATAACCTACTAGAAATTTTTTTTAAAGTTTGAGATAGTAAAAAATCCACTGGGAATTTAAGTTAGTTTATGTACTTGTCCATGTTTCTGATGGGCTTTGTTTGATCAACTTAGTGTGCAGTTTCTTTCCACAGGATAAATTAAAGATAAGACAAGTGGTGTTTCTACTGAATGATGTTTCAACATGCCTTTATTAAACACGTGAGGATTTGTTCCTGCACAGTAGATACTGTGAATGAACAAGTGTGGAACTTTCTCTGTGCTATATGCTAGACAGTTGAGAGTAAAAATAGTGGACTGCCTCTTTCCATTTTATAGGACTCCATGAGTGTTTTTCCTGGATAAATTGACACACTTTACTATACCATTTTTATTTTCATTTGTCTCATTTTCTCACTTACTTTCAATGTATTACATCTTATGGTATTGCATGCATCTTTGTGAACTACTAAGCTGTGTGTCACCTAGAACCCATTGTTCATGTCATCTCTGAGTTTAGCACTTGGTATTTTCTCTGCTTAGAATACATTATCCCCTCACTTTACAGATTGACAAATTACTCATCTTCTAAGCCTTAGCTCAAGTGTCCTCTATGAGGAAATTTTTATAAAGTGTGTCCAGGCTGGGTTGCATTTCTGCTTAGGTATTGTCATATGATCTTTTGCCCACCTCTACTGGCACACTGCATTTAATCAATTTGTCTGTCCTACAAAATTCTGAGTAACTTGAGGGGGGAAATAAAATGCATGTCTTATTTATTCATTTTTGTGTCCCCAGACCTTTCATAGTATTTCCTTCTAGCAGGCATTCAATTGACTGAATTAATTAAAGAATTGTCTGTATGCTTTTTTTAGCAGTCTAAATGACTAAAAGTTCAGATGATCTAAAAATGTTTAGAAAGCAATTTTCTTTGTGTCCATTTTACTATTTGCCTTATTTTGAAATGGAAACATCCAAATTCTCACTTCTAAATGTATCTGTCTATTTGCCCCATTTAGTGATTGGGTAGCTGAAAAAGTCCCATGAAAACCCCTAGTTGTTAGGTAAGCTTACAAGGACATTCTTCTGTGGGTGACAGCTATCCCACAGAGCATCTGCCTTTGACCTATCTCCACTAAGTCTCAAATCACTGGGTAATTTTCCCCCCAATATCTGCCTACTTCAGAAAACACACACACACACAAAAAACAAAACAAAACAAAACAAAACAAACAAACAAACAAAAACCTAGTAATTGTTTTCAACCCTATGGAGGCAGTTAAACTCTTCAGTTGGTAAGGACACAACCCAATTACAGGGAGAACTGCTGAGTCCTTCAGATAAAATCAGTAATACAGAGAGACTAATGTACTGAATGCTTGGATTAAGGCACTGGATGCCTGGATTTCACAATATACTCCTGATGAATTTCTTGTTATTTTCAATACAGTGTTATCAGATCCTTTTCTGAAATATGTCATGAGTGACCTGATGTGCCAAGTCCTTAATTTTGACTAATTTTTAAAAGCATGTTTTTATTGATTTCAGAGAGAAAGGAAGGGAGGGGGATATATAGAAACATCAGTGATGAGAGAGATACATTGATTGGTTGTCTCCTGCATGCCTAATACTGGGGATGGAGCCTGCAACCCAGCCATGTGCCCTCATGAGGAATCGAACCAGAGCTTTCTTGATTCATGGGTCAACACTCAACCGTTGAGCCACACCAGCCAGGCAGTAGCACCAATTTTTAAATGGAAATTTAAAGTTCTAAATCTCTCATACAAATGAACTAAACAAGGCCATCATTATTTTAAAGCTAGTTCAAATAGGCTAGGTATCAGAGTTCAAATCCTTGGTAAATTTCAGAACACTTGCTATTTACCGTGGTCACATAATTACACTGCTAGATAATAATTTTTTTTCCTGAACATGTGGCAGAGAAAATTATTTCACAGGAGGAGGTTAATGAAAATGTCTGCCAGTGGAACAAATAATCGATGGACAGAGAACTAAGTTTTAGGGTTAATTAGGGGCTTGGTACCCTAAATTATGTCTTCTTAGAGGTAGGGAGTCTACGTATTGTGTTTAAGTGGAAACAAATGACTTGAATTTAAGCGACACTGCACACATAGTGCTTTGATAACTATGAGATAGTTTGATTTGTTTTTCTTTTAAATCATGTGATGAAAACTGTAATCTTTAGTAATAATAAAACTTGTTCTTTCTAATCCTGTCACAATCTATCCACTGCGATATGAGTGACAACTTTTTAGAGACATTTACAAAAGCATCATCAAATGTACTCTGCTGAAGACCAGGTTTTCTGATTATGTATTCTTTTATTTTCAATTAGTATGTAGCCCATCGCGTCATATCGCGTGCAGTAGGCCGCCAGCCCCTTCCATGGGAGCTGGTGGGAACTGCAGAGCGCCACAGGGGGCTGAACTGCTTTCACAGGAGCCTTGCAGCTTCTGTGGGAGGCAGAAGCGAGCCACTGACGCCCACAGGAGCTGGGAGGGAGCCACGCTACTTCCGTGGGAGCTGGGAGGGTCTTGAGCAAATTCCATGGGAGGTGGGAGACAGCCACGCTGCTTCTGGGCCTGTGCTTGGTCCTCCTGTCCCTGTCTGTGTCCCTGAAGTTCCTGGAAGCCACCTGAGCAAGGGTGCAGTGGCTTGCTGGCCCCTGTCTCTGTCTCCGACTCTGCCCTGGGCCTTACCTTTGCGCACAACCTCCTCCTGTGTGATCATGACCTGTTAAGGCATCGCAGACTAATTTGCATATTTCCTCTTTTTATATATGTAGATAACAGCATGAAAAAGTATGTGATTCAAATGAATTGACTGTAAAACTTCAAATCATATTACTTAGGATACAGGTAGTACTCTACTTCATATTGAAAGAATATAAAAACTTAAAAAAAAAAGGGTGCCTGCTCGGCCTCCCTCCCTAGGGGCCCATGGCATGGGAATGTGACCTTTCTAACTGTTCCAGGAGATAGCCACGGGCCGGAACAGGCAACACAGTTCTGAGAAAAGGGCTTAGCAGAAGTTTTACTGCTGTCCTTGATGTTTTACTGCTGATCTTCCCCGTTTGTTGATTAATGAACCAAAGTTCCTTGTGTACCCTCACTTATCTGGAAAGCCCCTGCTATGCCTGCTACCCCCTCCCTATTTTGTGATTTTTGCCTTTATAAGCTTGTAAGATTTACTGATCGGGGCTCGGCTTCTCAGCTCCTGCGAAAGCTGCTAGTTGAGCCGCAGCATGCTGGAATAAAATCCTCTTGCTGTTTGCAGCAAGTGATGTCCCCGGTGGTTAATTGGGGTCGCCATTGTCTCCAGTGGCAGGGGGTCCTAGCCGGGATCTTTCAATATATTTTAGAGCTTAAATGAACTTTAGAAGTCCTCTAGTATGCCCTCTTCTCCTCCCATTTTATAAATTAGAAACTGGAAAATAACAAAAGATAAGCACTTTTCACTAAGTCACAGTTCACTGGAACCACACTAGCAGTCATATTATAATATTTTCTTTCTTGAAATACAGAGATATTTGTGGGTTTTTTTTTGAAATTTTGTTTTATTGTTTAAAGTATTACAAAGAGTGTTAAATAAGTCTCCAGTTTTCCCCTTGACCTTCCCCCCTCCTCCCCTACCCCCCAGTGTCTTGTGTCCATTGTTTATGCTTATATGCATGCATACAAGTCCTTCAGTTGATCTCTTAACTCCCCCCCAACCATCCTGAGCCTTCCAGCTGTAGTTTGACAGTCTATTCAATGCTGTTCTGCTTCTGAGATCTTTGTTTTTTAATCATATAAGTTTTGAAGTACCCATCCTTCTCTTGTTCTATTAACTTGGAGGCCTAAAATGCAGGGTTAGTATTAGTGAAGATATGCAGTGTTAACATAGGGTTGACCCTGAAACAACTTGGGGGTCGGAGCCCTGACCCGCTACCCTACACAGTTTAAAATCCACATATAACTTTTGACTTCCCCAAAACTTACTACTAATAGCCCACTGCTGTCTGGAAACCTTACTAATAACAAAAACAGTGTATTTAACATACTATATTTTGTATGTTATGTGTATTTTATACTGTATTCTTAAAGCAAGCCAGAGAAATAAAATGTTATTAAGAAAATCATAACAAAAAGAAAATATATTTATAGCAGCAATTTTCAACTGATTTGCCTCAAGAATTTTTGAAACATTCAATACTTGTCTATTTAGCCAGGGGCACTGACTTCTTTTTCCTTAGATTGTCAAATTAAACAACAACAACAACAACAAAAAAACCCCAACACATCAATAGCTGTCCAATGTGAATGAATCAAAATTATACCTATTTTTTTTTGTCAGATCAGCAACAATATATTTTTTGGTGTGTTGCAGTATTTTAGTAATTACTTTATGTGTGCCTTGAGATGAAAAAGGTTAAAATTTCTAATTTACAGTACTTATTTAAAAAATCCACATATAAGTAGACCTATGTAGTTCAACCCCATGTTGCTCAAGGGTCATATGTATGCATTTGGTTTGTCATATAAACTCATTCATGAAGTATTAAAATGAAAATTTTAAAGGTCCTTGGATTGATTCTAGAGAAAGGAGAAAGTTTAGAGGTGCTTTAACATCTGCCCTTTAATATTCAATGGTGTTTTAACATGAAGAATAGTAATCAGTTGTTCTGAGATTTTATTGGGAAATTAAGTGATTTTGAGGAAATTGACTTTAATATCAGTATGGAAAATTAAGATAAGATGTGAATGATTTGCTGACATTGAATTATTAATCTTAGAATGAGTTAATAAAAGAAGGTATGTAATTTGAGGCTCTAAAAAATTTGAGTAAACTTTTTAGTTTATTTAGGATAAGTCTATCTATATATTTCACTGACATAGTATTTTCCATATACCTACACAGAGAAAAAACAGTGACAACAATGGTTTGGACTAAACATTTGGCAAATAAAAAATTTCTCACTGTTTTTATGAAAAAAAATCTCATTTTGTGACTTTAAGGGTCAATTAAAAGAGAGAGTTAAGGGAAAAAGCATGCCATAGCAAATCAAATATGGGCTTTGTGGGGGGGGGCAGACCTATATTTGTTATTTGGCTTGTATAAATAATAGCTCTACAATCATAAGAAAGTTATTTAACTACTTTTTTAAAAAAATCTTTACCTAAAGATATATTTAAAGAGCAGAAAGGAGAGAGAGAGAAACATCAATGTGAGTGACAAACATCAATTAGTTGTCTCCCGTATGTGCCCCAACCAGGGATGGAACCCAAAACCTATGTATGTGCCCTGACCTGGAATCAAACTCACAATACTTTTGGCATATCAAACGATGCCAAACCAACTGGGCCACGTGGCTAGGGATTAACCTTAAATGTAATGACATTACTCTTGAATGTAATGTCTCCTCTACAAAATAGAAGTAGTAAAGTTCATGATGCACTGTTTTCTTCAGGATTAACATTAATGCATGTGAAGTGCTTGGTACATAGTAAATGACCAATAAGTGCAAAATCTTGTTATCCTATATAATAAAAGGGTAATATGCAAATTGACCCTAACAGCAGAAAGACTGGGGATGACTAGTCACTATATGACACACACTGACCACCAGGGAGCAGACACTCAATGCAGGAGCTGCCCCCTAGTGGTCAGTGTGCTCCCACAGGAGGGGCTCTGCTCAGCCACAAGCCAGGCTGACAGCTACCAGCACAGGGGTGGTGGCAGGAGCCTCTCCCACCTCCTCAGCAGCGCTAAGAATGTCTGACTGCAGCTTAGGCCTGCTCCCCGCTGGCAAGTGGACATCCCCCAAGGGCTCCCGGGTTGCCAGAGGGATGTCTGACTGCCAGTTTAGGCCTGATTCCCTGGAGAGCAGGCCTAAGCCAGCAGGTGGACATCCCCCAAGGGGTCCCAGACTGTGAGAGGGCACAGGCTGGGCTGAGGGACTCCCTCGATTGAACAAATTTTTGTGCACCAGGACTCTAGTTTACTAATAGGACCTATGATCAAAAATGCAAAGTGATTATGAAACTCTCTGAATGATTGTAGTTCTAAGGAAAATAGCATCAGGAGATTCTGTCTTTGGGAAAAAGATGAAGGGTAAGACTAATAGATAAGAAAGGGCACTAGTTAATATAAACAGATAATGAACAATTCATTCATTTATCAAATATTTACTGAGTTCCTGCTCAAACAGCAGTATTCACTGTTCTAAGTTCTAGGGATTTAGCAGTGAACAAGACATAAAATGATCAAATTAGCAAAGAGAAGACAACCAAGGCATTTTTTCTTGATTTTTTTAAAATTTCAGCATTGGTCAACTGTGTAATAATTTAGTTAGTTTCATTAAGAGATATATAGTTAGAAGAAAACATTTTTTAAAATAAGATATTGTGTTTTTTTTTCTTTTTTTTATTACAGTTGTTCCTCTTTTTTCCCCCATAGCTCCCCTCCTCCCATTTCCCACCCCAACTTCTGTCCTTGCCCCCCCACTGTCCTCATCCATAGGTGTACAATTATTGTCCAGTCTCTTCACGCACCCCCAACACCCTTAACCCCCCAAAATTGTCCGTCCACTCCATTCTATGCCTCTGATTCTATTCTATTCACC
>PVJC01034784.1:0-18620 GCA_004026665.1 Murina feae
AGGCAGGGCAGCTCCTTTTCACATTGTTGGTGGGTTTGAAACTCCTGTGTAATGTGCTTCTTGGTACAGGAGTGATGGTCACGCAACATGGGGATCACCGTGTGTGAAGGGCCTGCTCCTCCTGACATGGGCTCTGGGTTCTATCACTGTCTCACCACAGTCACCTGAGGTTGCAACAGAAAACTTCCAGAGTCGGACCGATGTTGCCTTTAAACATGTTTCCCGAGAGCAGGCAGAGTCAGCTTCAGATGGGAAACTTAAGAGCTGGAAACAGGCTCAAGACCTGCTGATGCCCAGGATTAGATTAGGACATTCCCAGGCTGACCTCACCTGGGCAGACCAGTTAGATTCCCCATTTCAGATCATAGCATTTCCTGACTAGGACTCCAGAACCCTGGGGTCACCTCAAAGGTGGGGGCCAGGAGCCTATCACTGTGTCAAAAGTTGTGTCCTCCCCTACACCTCTTAATTCTTTATAAGAATCCCAAGGAAGGAGAAGGAAGTGTGGCAAACATAGTTCTCCAAGTTCAGGACAGTTTAACATCATCCCAGGAGAAGGAAAGACTTTTGTCATTTTTTAATTTATTTGTAGGTATCATAGAGGCCCAGTGCATGAAATTTGTGCAGGGGGGGGTGGTCCCCTCAGCTCAGGCACACTTTCTCCAATACAGGACCCCTCAGGGGATGTCCAACTGACAGTTTAGGCCTGATCCTGATTATCGGGCCTAAACAGGCAGTCAGACATCACTCTCACAATCCTGTACTGCTGCCTCCTAATCATTCACCAGCCTGCCTGCATGGTCACCCCTAACTGCTCTCCCCCCATCTCCACACCGTTTGGCCTGATGCCCCTCACTGCCTCTGTGTGCCAGCCTAATTGCCCCTGCCGGCCTGGTCACTCCCAACTGTCCGCCTCGACTGGGCTGGTTGCCCCCAACTGCCAGTCTAATCGCCCCACACAGCCTGCTCTGCAGTCGTTTTATAATCCTTCACTAACCCCCTGCCAGCCTGGTTGAAGACAGCTATCTTGTGAGGGTGTGGGGGTTAATTTGCATATTATCTCTTTATTAAATAGGATTTTTATTGACTTCAGAGAAGATGGGAGAGAGACAGAAACAACTATGATCAGAGAATAACTCACTGACTGCTTTCTGCATGCTGCCTACTGAAGATGGAGCCAACTCGGGCATGTGCCCTTGACTAGAATTAGACCTGGGTCACTTTAGTTACAGGACAATGTTCTTGCCACTGAGTCAAAACAGCTAGGATCACTTTTGTTATTTTTCATTGTTTTTAATATTTGCACATACTGTTTCTAGAACAATTATGAGTGTTTACGAATGCAGTTACACCACCAAGACGAAGGAAAATATTCCATCAATTCAAAAGAACACAATTGTGGTGGCTGTTTATATCAATTTGTTAGAGTTTCCTCTAAACCTGTACCTTTTTTCTTTTCTTATTTAAACTAGGGGCCCGGTGCACAAAAATTTGTGCACTCAGGGTGGAGGGAGTCCCTCAGCCAGGCCTGTGCCCTCTCACAGTCTGGGACCCCTCAGTGGATGTCTTATGATGGCCCCAGTCTGCCAGGCGCCTTCTGTGTGTGCGTGTGTGTGGCCACTGGGGACCTGCCCCCAGCTGCATCAGAGGCTCGGAGCAGTCCTCCTGTGTGTGTCTACCTGCTGGGGGCCTGCCCCCAGGCACACCGTGGAGGCTTGGAGCAGGCACCCGCTCTATGATGATCTCTCAGACTCTTGCCCTGCCCTGCATGTTGTTCTCTTTTTTGAGCTGTGGCCAGGGCTGGGTGTGGCCTGCCTCCCAAGCTTGCCTACTGCCCATCTTCCTCCAGCCACCAGAAAGCAGGGAAAACCCCGCCTCGTGGTCAGGCCAGCCTTTTCCTGCTCCCTGATCCCCGGAAGGGGTCTGGGGAGCCGCCATGCAGGACTCCAGCCCCCAAGAGCTTGCTTTCCTGCTCCCCAGTGGCCCCCAAAGGGCCTGGGGAGCCGCCAAGCAGGCCACCGACTCTTTCCCACTCACCGGTCCCCTGCTGCCTTCCTTTCCCACTTCCCGGTGCCGCCAAGGGGTTTGGGGAGCTGCCAAGCAGGACCCTGGCCCCTGCAGCCTTGCTTTCCCACTCCCTGGTGCCCCACAAAGGGGCCTGGGCAGCTGCCAAGCAGGCCGAGACCGCCCCGCTGCCTCTTTCCCACTCACCAGCCCGCCACCTTGCGTTCCCACTTCCTGGTGCCCTGCAAGGGGCCTGGGAAGCCCACCAAGCAGGCCGCCGACCCCCTGCCGCCTCTTACCCGCTTCGCGGTGCCCTCCAACCCTGCCGCCCCCTTCCCCCTCACGGGTCCTGGGTCCTGCGCTGTCCCGCCCTGCAGCCGTTCTGTGCACTCGGGAGGTCCCTCAGCCCGGCCTGTGCCCTCTCACAGTCTGGGACCCCTCGGGGAATGCCCACCTGCTGGCGTGCCTGACCAGCCTGGGTGAGGGGCTTTCAGGCTGCCCACAGCTCCCATTGCCCAATGTCCCAGCAAGGCCGGCTGGATGCAGGTTTCCTATAATTGATGCTGTTCCTTTAAGGCGAGGCCTTTTACTAACGAAGCCTCCTCTCTGCCTCACCTCGTGGCTTCTATAATGAAACAATTGTTACACTTAATTGTTGCAAATGTGCGTTTAGCTTCAGGCCAAAGGCTAAGGAGCCAGCGAGCAGGTAGTTTTGCTTTCGCTCCTGCTGCAATGGAAGCTGCCTAAATGTTTACTCAGGTCCGTGAGTGGCGGCCGCCATGTTGGCTGGGCTAATTTGCATACAGCCATTCTGATTGGCTGTGGGCATCCCGGAGAAACGGTTAATTTTACTATTCCGCTTTTATTAGTTTAGATATGTTTTTTATTGATTTCAGAGAGGAAGCAAAAAGGAGAAATAGAAACTTCAATGATGAGCGACAATCATTGATTGGCTGACTCCTGAAGGCCCCATACTAAGGATCAAGTCTGCAAGCCAGGCTTGTGTCCTGACTGGGAATCGAACCATAACTTCCTGGTTCATAGGTCGACACTCAAACCACTGAGCCATACCACCTAGACCAAACCTTTACTTTTTCCAGAATGAGATGTAGTGGATTACCATATTGCCTATGACCCCGGCCGGGTAGCTTGATTGGTGACAGCATCATTCCAAAATGACAAGGTAGCAGGTTAATCTCAGGTCACACACAAAAATCAACCAATGAACGTAGAAATACGTAGCACAACAAAGTACTGTTTGTCCGTCTATCAATTATTAAAATAAATAAATAAGAGAATGCTCTAGCTGCTTTGGCTCAGTGTATAGCGCGTAGGCCTGTGCATTGAAGGGTACCAGGTTGGATTCCATTTAAGGACACATGCCCAGTTTGTGTACTTGATCCCCAGTAGGGGGCATGTAGGAGGCAGCCAATCAATGATTCTCTTTCATCATTCATGTTTCTATCTCTCTCACCCTCTCCCTTCCTCTCTGAAATCAATAAAAGTATATTTAAAAATAAAAAGTAAAAGAAAGTCCTGCTCTGCCACTAAAAACAGTTTCTTTGGTAGAGACTGACTTTTTTTCCTGCTTGATTTGTATACTTTGACAATATCCCTAAATTTATGAACCTCAGCGGATTCATTAAGGAGATAACTATTCAAGGAGTGAATGATTAGAAATTTAGATATATCACTTTTCGGAAATGCATCTAATACCCACTAGGAAATATGTCAGTATTTAGATAACAAGAAAGGCAAAAGTTGTTAGAGAAACTCGGTTAAAGGCCTTGCGCTCCCTGCCAGGCCTAGATGTATGTTGTGGAAAAGAAAAGGTCACACTGTCTACGATCACACAGAGCTACTCCATGACCATGATGAATCTAGACAGAAGCAAAGGTATTCATGTCTGTACACCTGATGAAACAGAACAGGCTTCCAAAGAATAAAATTAATAAAACTCCCCTTTCCTCACGAATATGATTTCTGTTTCCTACATTGCAGGGTTAGCATGACTTTATTTTTTCCCGTCTTCTAAATAAAAATTAGTATCAGCACCTTATGTATAATTAAGTTCATTTCCTCACAGAATCCAATGCAGAAAAATGTCTGGCTTCCCTGAATGGCAAATAAATGATCTGTCACCAGGCAAAATACAACAAACTCTTTTCAGTGTGCCATCACTGTCACACCCCACAGCCATATACGGTTTGTGGTCATTGTTATTATTTGAATTCATTCCATTCCATATCTCTTTTACCACAGATGTAATTTTGTTGGTATTTGGTTGGCAGGGAAAGAAAAAAACATGACTGAAGTTTAATATTTTGAACAAATAAGAAAGCAGTCTGTGCCAAATAAGTATAAAAAAATTTAATTTCCCTGAGAAAACATGTTTGAATTTATACACAAATGACAATTGTGACTCAGATTATTAAATTAAATGGAAAAGATAACATGTTGATCTGAAAATACATAATTACAATGGGATAGTTAAAGATGTCCTCAGGAAACAATAAAATGGAACAGCATCAGAGTGATTGGCAAACAGTTCATATTTCTTTAAAAAGTACAGAAGCACTGATTAGAGAGAAAAATGCAAATAATCTTAATCACATACAACCCAAGATAACTGAAAACATTGAGATTAGGCACAACTCTGAGTGACAGCACACATCAGAGTCCGCCTGCAATGAGGAAAGTGCCAATTCTCACATGGGAGGACTGGCTCAGAGCCCTCACTGCAGAGGGTGGTAAAAGAGCAAACTGTCACGGGGCTCCTTGGCACTGCACCACTGCAGCTGTCACAGTGGGATTTGGATTCCATTAGTAGGAGTATCAATAGGACAAGATGATACTAGTCAAATTAGACCTCAAGCAAATGCAATCTAGAGAACAGCATACCCTTCAGAGAACAGCCTCAACCATGACAGTCTACATTTGCTGTCCGGTGGACACCTATGGGCTTGCAGGAAAAGCTAATCTACGCTGGAACTTTCATGTTGAATTCTGAACATCTTGTGAAGCTTACACCTGACATCAAAGGAAGTAAAGGACTGGCTGGCAGTTTTGAGGATATTCCTGGCTGATAGGGTAAAGAGCAAGAAAAACAAACTAAAATACTTTCTTCTTAATTGTGCCCCATGGCATAATTCGCAGCCAAAAGGAACACAAAAGCAACCATGAAAATAATTCACATGGGACTCCGCAATGAACTGTAAGCACAAATATATGGGAAATACTTATCTAAAATGACAGTGAACTTCAAGTTCAATTGAAAAATTAAAAAAGAATACATATGTGTGCAGGGCCTATTTATTCAAAACCTGTCAGGTCACATTACTGGGTAGCTGTGTCAATCTTTGGGCAGGCACATGGGAAGGTGCTTCTCTCTCACATCATTGTTTCTCTCTACTACTCTCTCTCTCCCTTCCTCACTCCAAAAAACAATTTAAGAAAATTAACAATGACTATTGATATTGAATATGTCAAAAGTTTATAGATTTTTTTTATTGCTGTGAATTTTGGGAAGTATATGATTTTATTTGTAACAGGCTTATTTATATGCAGCAGTCAGTTATACTAATAGGAATTCTTTCAAGTGCAATTTTCAAGCTACTTTGAGATTATTTGTTAAAATTTTAAAGTTTGTTTTCATTGTTAAATATACAATATACATTCTCACACGGTATTGTAGGGATACTGGTGGCCAGGTGAACAAAATTTGTGCATGTTAAAGGGGAATTAATTAGAGGAAACATTTTAATATTAGAGGCCCAGTGCATGAAATTCGTGCATGGGAGGTCTGTCCCTCAGCTCAGCCTGCACCCTCTCCAATCTGGGACCCCTCGAGGGATGCCTGACAGCCCAAACATGTAGGAAAACCTTCATGTTGCCTCATCCTATGTAATAAAGAGCTAATATGAAAGTGGCTGTCACACCCTTGTGCCAGGGCTGGAAAACATGAGGCTGTGCCAATACAGGACTGTTGGCTCCCAACTGCTCACCTGCCTGATTGTCTATAACTGCTTCTGCCTGCCAGCCTGATCAACCCCTAACCACTCCCCTGCCAGCCTAATCAATGCCTACCTGCTCCCCTGTCACCTTGATTGGCCCTAACTGTCCTCCCCTGCTGGCCTGGTCATCCCCAACTGCCCTCCCTTTCAGGTCCGGTCCCTCCCCACTGCCATCTACTGCTGGCCTGATCACCCACAACTGCCCTCCCCTGCAGGCCATCTTGTGGTGGCCATGTTGTATCCACATAGCAGCACCATCTTTGACCATAAGGGGGAAGCCATCTTGTGTGTTGGAGTGATGGTCAATTTGCATATTACTCTTTTATTAGACAAAATTGTTATTGGCCCTTTAGTATACTAGAAGTGTCAGATGAAAGAAAATTAGTAAAATGTGCATGAAAATCTTCCTGTCAGTGTCTTGGGCAGGCTGCAGGACCTGCAGAGTCAAGTCCCTGCCCACTTGCATGCACATTGAAATTACAAGAGACTCAGAATTGGCCACATCCTTGTCAAGCTCCACAGGGAGGGAGAGCAGCCTCAGATACCGTCAAGCCCTGTAAGGCGGGAGGCACAGCCTCAGGCCCCCTAGGGCAAGCAGGGGGGTGTGGACTGAGGTATCCCAGCCCTGACACAAGGGCATGACAGCCACTTGCATATTAGCTCTTTATTACATAGGATGAGGAAACATGAAGGTTTTCCTGTATTTTTACATTCAATAAATTCCACCACCTTGGGTTTTTCATGACCTTATCAAGGAAAAGGGACAGCTCAAGGCTTTCCCACCTTCTCTATATGTACACACTTTCTACAGGTGCATTCTCACATGTCCCAGAAAGGTTCTACACGTTCTTTATGTTCATACACTTAGTCTCGGGTGTGAGTCCCTTCATGATTTTGTAAAGAACTAGGATACCAGCCGTAACTGGTTTGGCTCAGTGGATAGAGCGTCGGCCTGCAGACTCAAGGGTCCCAGGTTCAATTCCATTCAAGGTCATGGGGAGTGTGTAGGAGGCAGCTCATTGATGTTTCTAACTCTCTATCCCTCTCCCTTTCTGTTTCCAAAAAATATTTAGTATTTCAATAAAATATTAAAAAACAAACACAAAAACAAACTAGGATACCAAAGGCTCCTCTACAATCTTTACATGACAGAGCTTCTATTCAGTGAGTTCCTTCATCCTTTACAACAAACTGGAAGAAATGAATAATTTCTAACCCTCTTTCATTCCTAGGGTCCATCCCCACTATGAATTATCATATATGGTGGCAGAGCAAAGAGATAAATGAAGGTTCTTTGCTATTCTTTACATTGACAGTATTTCTCAATACATTATGTTTTCACCTGTCTGTAAAAACTAGTTGGAACCTGAAGGGTTTACCACATTCCTTGCTTTGATATGGTTCCTCTCCACTATGTGAATTTTTGTAAATTTCAAAGGATCTGGGATGACTATAGGCTTTGCCCCATTCCTTGCATTCTGGAAGATATTCTTCCCAGTATACATTTCATGATATCTAAGAGAAAAGAGATGGCAAAAAGGTTTAACTCATTCCTTATTCATGAGGCTGCTTTTCATCATGACTTCTTTTATGTCTTCCAAGATGTGTGAAACAACTGAAGGTTTTCCCACAATATTGCTCTTTGTCTTTCTCTTGAACTTCCATTGTACAGATGGAAATATATCATAAGGTGAAGTATATATATCTAGGATAGTCAAAGGCTTTTCTACAATCTTTACAAGATAGGGCTTATTTTCAGTGGGCATTCTTTCATTCATTATGATTTCTCTCCATTATGAGTATTTAGGTGAATTTCAAGGAAACTGGGATGAATAAAGGATTTACCACACTCCTTACCCTCATGAGGGTTCTTTCTGTCATGACCTTTTTTATGTCTTCCAAGAGAGCTGCGAGAACTGAAGGTTTTCCCACATTGCATACATTTATAGGGCTTTTCCTTACTATGAGTTCTTTCATGACGTTGGAGGGAAGTTAGATAAGGGAAAGCTTTACCACAATGCTTACATTCATAGGGCTTTTCCTTGCTATGAGTTCTTTCATGATGTTGGAGGGAATTTGGATAAGAGAAAGCTTTATCACAATGCTTACATTGATAGGGCTTTTCCTCACTATGCATTTTCTCATGAATTCTAAGGAAAGAGGGATAAAGGAAAGTTTTACCACATTCCTTACATTCATGAGGCTTCTTTCCATCATGATTTCTTTGATGTGTTGCAAGAGAACTGGGAGAACTGAAAGCTTTCCCACACTGCTTACATTCATTGGATTTCTCCCCACTATGCATTCTTTCATGATTTCTAAGATATGTGGAATATCTGAAAGCTTTCCCACATTGCTTACATTCATATGCTTTCTCCACAGTATGTCTTTTTTCATGATTTCTAAGATATTTGGAACATCTGAAAGCTTTCCCACATTGCTTACATTCATAGGATTTCTCCACAATGTGTATTTTTTCATGAGTTCTAAGCGATTTGGAAAAACTAAAAGTCTTACCACATTGCTGACATTCATAGGGTTTTTCTCCAGTATGAGTTCTTTCATGATGTTGGAGGGAAGTTAAATTAGAGAAAGTTTTCCAACAATGCTTACATTTATAGGGCTTTCCTCTAATATGAATTCTTTCATGACGTTGAAGGGCACCTAGAGCAAAGAAAGCTTTCCCACATTGCTTACATGCATACAGTTTTTTCTTATTATGAGTCCTTTGATGACTTCGGAGGGAAGATGGATAAGAGAAAGCTTTACCACAATGCTTACATTCATAATGTTTTTCTCCAGTATGAACACTTTCATGATATCGGAGGAAATATCGATCATAAAATGTTTTACCACATTCCTTACATTTGTGAGGCTTCTTTCCATCATGGCTTCTTTTATGTCTTCCAAGAGCGCTGGTAGAAATGAAGGCTTTCCCACATTCCTTACATTGATAGGGTTTTTCTCCAGTATGAATTCTTTCATGATTATGGAGAGAAGACTGATAATAGAAACCTTTACCACAATGCTTACATTCATAGCGATTTTCCTGAGTATGAGTTCTTTCATGACGTTGGAGGGCAGATAGAAAACAGAAAGTTTTGCCACAATGCTTACATTCATAGGGTTTTTCCCCAGTGTGAGTTCTTTCATGATTTCTAAGGGAATGGGGATAATGAAATGTTTTACTACATTCTTTACATTCATGAAGCTTCTTTCCATCATGAATTCTTTTATGATATGCAAAAGAGCTGTACCAACTGAAGATTTTCCCACATTGCTTACATTCATAGGGCTTTTTTCCACATTGTGTTCGTTGATGCTCTCGATAAGACTTGGGACAAATGAAGGCTTTTCCACATTGCTTACAACCATAGGGCTTTTCCCCAGTATGAGTTCTTTTATGATTTTGGAGCGAAGTTGAGTAAGAGAACATTTTACCACAAAGCTTACACTCATATGGTTTTTCCCCAGTATGCATTCTTTGATGAATTATAAGGGCATAGTGACGACGGAATATTTTACCGCATTCCTTGCATTCATGAGACTTCTTTCTGGCATGATTTATTTTATATTTTCCAAGAGAGGTGTGCCAACTGAAGATGTTCTCACATTCATAAGGTTTGTCACTAGTATTTGTTCTTTCATGATTTCTAAGAGAAGTGGAACTTAAAGCTTTTCCAGATTTCTTACATTGATAAGGCTTTAAAGCAGTGTGTCTTCTTTCATTTTCTCCAGAGTACTTGAGAGAACTGAAAGCTTTGTCACATTGCTTACTTTGATGTGGTTTCTCTCTGCTATGAGTGTTTTTGTGAAGTTTAAAGTAAATGAGACGATGAAAGCCTTTCCCATATGGCACACACTCATATGGTTTCCCAATAATATGCGCTCTTTCATGATTTCTAAGGGAAGTTGCATAGTGGAAAGCTTTCCCGCTGGGGCTGCCTTCATGGCTTCTAATATGTTGATGATGCTTAAAAGCTTTCTCAGGTTCCTCACATTTATAAGGGATTTCTTCATATTCCTGACACAGGTACAGTTTGGATGCAATGTGAGAGCTCAGGTGGTTATTCAATGATAAATAATGCATGAATATTTGCCTACAGAATGTGGATTTAGGTTGTTCCATTTCAGAAGGAGTTTCTGTCTTTTCATTATGATTTGGAATCTGGCTGAGGTTTTCTCTGCATTGACTACCATTCTTCCTTGTACAGAGTCTTGCTACCATATGACGGCTGTAAAAACCAGAATATTATTAATACTCTGTTAAAGATTTAATATTTATTAATAGCATGACAATGACATTTTTATCATTTTCAACAAAAGGGTGAGGTTTCTGAACATTCCATTTTTGAAAGTGTATATCCTAAAATCTCTGAAATAGGCTGTATCATAGATATTATGAAAACACTTTATATTCATTAATGGTACTGCTGTATATTGTTTCCAAGTGCAATTAGTTTTATACATTATACATGTAGGAAATATTTCAGAAAAAACATTTGGATGAGATAATTCTAAGAACCAATATATTGAAAACTGGGGGTTGATACAATTGGATTACCTGTTTTTAAGATTCTTTTGTGGACCAGGTCCATTTGGCTAAGTGGATCAGTACAGAGCCATGCACCAGGCGTTTGCCAGTTCAATTCCCTGAAAGGGAACATGGCCAGACTACAGACTTATTAAACCCAGTACAAGGCATGAAGGAGGCAGTCAATTGATGCTTATATCTCTCCACACACCTTGATACTCTAAAAATGAATAAAAACATATTTTTGTACCAACAGAGAGCTCACTGACAACTGAAGCAGGTTGTTTGAGTTCAATTTCTGGTCAGGGCATATGCCCTGCTTCTTGATTCTGGATGTGGGGCATGCAGGAGGCAACCATCAATTATTCTCTTTCATCATATTTTCTTTCTCTTTTTTCCCTCTTCCTACCTCTCTGAAGTAAATGAAAAAACATTAAACACACAAATAAAATAAATATATAAAAAATGTATTTTCAAAAAATCCACAGGAAAAGATGCTCTTAATGCTTTCTCACGTCAATGCAACTCACCTAAGATTCATCCCATGATTACCATATTGATCTTCACTGTCATGGTCGTCACACTGTTCTTCTAAAACACATGCTAGAAAAATTATTATAAACGATTAAAGAATATGAAAACTGGTTTGATTTTAAGTACACAATGAGCTGTGATCATTTCTAGTTTAATTATCAATGTATTCCCTTTCCATATTTAAGTTCTTGAAACAGCATTGATGAGCAAACAACACTAGTTTTCTTTGTGTGTTTTTAAAAAAATATATTTTGATTTTTTTACAGAGAGGAAGAGAGAGGGATAGAGTTAGAACCATCGATGAGCTGTTTCCTACACACCTCCTACTGGGGATGTGCCTGCAACCAAGTTACATACTTGTGTCCGGAATTGAACCTGGCATCTTTTATTCCACAGGCCAAGGCTCTATCCACTGAGCCAAACCGGTTAGGGCTAGTTCTAATTGATTCAATAAGTACCAAGTTGTTGCAGGCCAGAGTCATCCTGTGGTTGACCATCAACCTATGAACCGGTATGAACCTGGTCACAGATCAGGTCCCAGAAGGACTGGTTTGTAGGCTAGATCCCCACTGTGAGGCATGAAGGAGGTAGCCAATCAATGATTCTCTCTCATCATTGACTCTGTTGTCGTTCTCTCCCTCTCCTTTCTTTCTAAAATCAAAATATACATATTTTTAAAAAAGAATGTATGATACCTACCTACTGATGCCAAGTTCCAAAAGGTTTCCAGCATTACATCTGTGTAGAGTTTCTTCTGGGTGGGATCCAGGAAAGCCCACTCTTCCATGGTGAACTCCACATAAACATCCTCAAAGGCCACTGAGTCCTAAAACATCCCACGTATGCATATAGGAGAATGGGTGAGACAGGCAACCCTGGGGACCTATACATAATTCACAGGAAGTTCACATAGGACTCATGGTCCCCAACATTCAGTCAATGACTTGATTGTGAGACTATTACTAATTTGGCACACTCACTTTCTGAAGAACACATGGAATTTATTCATTTAGTTTTAAAATATATTTTATTGATTTTTTTAAAGAAAGGAAGGGAGAGGGATAGACTGTTAGGAACATCGATGAGAGAGAAACATTGATCAGCTGCCTCCTGCATACCCATTACCAGGGATGTGCCCACAACCAAGGTACATGCCCTTTACAGGAATCGAACCTAGGACTCTTCAGTCTGCAGGCCAATGCTCTATCCCCTGAGCCAAACCGGTTAGGGAAACATGGAATTTGTTGATATGATTTTACTGCGACCACTTCAAGTCTTCATTGCTCTCTGATGTCAGGGTAAAGCGCACCTTGAATAACTTCTATATCAATAAATTAAAATACTTCTGTTTTAAGTCCATCAATTCGCTGTGAGAAAACTCATCTCCATTATAACCACCTTTTGATGCAGCAGTCCATGAAACATACTGTCATGTCTGCATAAAGTTTTAGTGACTGTGAATACAATAAAGGCCTGGTAGCTTTCTCTTCTGTTCTCATCACCAAACAGAAGAGGCCAGGCGCTGTGTGGAAATTCAAATGAGAACAAAATGTACTTGGCCAAATATTCCTCACGTGCTGTAGATTAATAGAAGTGGGGAGATACACCTGCATGAATGAAAATATTCTTATGAAGGAGTATGAATGATCATTTGTTTTTATAATATTTGTTAGTAACTCAGTTGGACCTTCTTTTGCCTCTCTCATTTCATGGAGATAGGATGTTAGAGTTAGACCTCAGGCATGACAAAGACATGGCAACTTAGCCCTCTACTAAAGTCCTCTACTCATGAGCCTGAGGGTTACTTCATCTGATTTTTTAGGTCAAATAGACATATATATTGAAATCATAAGATCACACTCAAAATAAGTCTTTCTGGCAGAATTGTGACACTATAACCAGGGCCTGGATCTTGAGGAACAAATTAAGACTTGGCATGTCCAAGGGCCTGTAGTGAAATCTGCAATATTTTCATGTTGGAATTCGTTTCACCAAAAACTAATATAAAATAAAATTAAATGTAAACTATAAATGAAAGCATATATGGTGTTTATGGAGAGGAAGAATTAATATAATTAAAATGTTCATACTACTCAAAGCAATCTATAGCTTCAAAGCAATCCCTATCAACATTCCCATGATGAAAGTCACATAACTAGAACAAATATTCAAAAATTAATGTAGACCACAAAACACCCTGAATAGCAACAGCAATCTTGAGAAAGAAGATCAAATGTGGATGAATCACACTACTTAATATCCAACTGTACTATAAGGTCATAGTAATCAAAACAGTATGTTTTTGGCCTTTAAAAAAAAGCATATAAATCATTGGAACAGAACAGAGAGCTTACATATAAAACCATGCCTTTATGGTCATGGAATACTTGACAAAGTAGGCAAGAACACATAATAAAGTAAAGGTAGTCTTCTGTATAACAAAAGGCTAATTGGAAATTGTTCCAGAGAGTTTTACTGACCAGGAGTTCCACGGCTTGCTATGACATAAGGTGACCACCAGAGGGTGGCATAAAATATGGTGGGTGTCAGCGACATGGCACTAGTAGTGGCTGGCAGTGGAGGTGGTGCTGGTCACAATGAGAGTGGGACTGCTATGGGATGGTACAGGTGTGTGGGCAGCACCAGGCCAAGGCATATGGGAGTGTGAGCCCCAAAAACCCTTCCAGTCACCCACAAATGGAGACGGGCTGTAATGGTGGGGGGCGGTGCCAAGGAGTGGGCAGCACCAGGCCAATGCGGGTGGGAGCAGGGGCCCTGATAGTCACACTGGTTGCACCATAGAAGGGAATAAAAGAATATAAAAACTTAAAGAAGGTGCCTGCTTAGTCTCACTTTCTTAGAGTCCTTGGCAAGCATGGGAATGTGACCCTTCTGACTGTTCCAAGAAATAGCCCCGAGCTGGTATAATTAGTTCTGAGATAAGGGCCTAGCCGAGATGTTTTATTGTTTTACTGCCGGTCCTCTCTGTTTGATGATAAGGGCTGAGCTGGGATGTTTTACTGCTGCCGGTGCTCCCCGTTTGTTAATTAAGGAACCA
Source organism: Murina feae (assembly GCA_004026665.1). Classification (NCBI taxonomy): domain Eukaryota; kingdom Metazoa; phylum Chordata; class Mammalia; order Chiroptera; family Vespertilionidae; genus Murina; species Murina feae. The sequence goes on from PVJC01034784.1 coordinate 14,144, forward strand.
AAGTTCCTTGTGAAAACTTCACCAGGCGCCAGGAGTTCATCTGGGAAGCCCCTGCTATGTCTGCTACCCCCCTTATTTTTGTAGTTTTTGCCTATATAAGCCTGAAAAACTCGCTGTTAGGGACTCGGCTTGTCTGCTCCTGCGAGAGTGGTGGGCTGAGTCCCAGCATGCTGGAATAAAAAAACCTCGTGCTATTTGCAGCAAGAACGCCTCCTGAGGTTGATTGCGGTCACCATCGCCTCCAGTGGCGGGGGGGATCCTAGCCAGGATCTTTCAGGAACAACATATAACACTGCTTAAACAGTTGTGAAGAGCAAATGATGCCTCAGTTACAAGGAAACAATTAAAGGGCCTTTTTCAAACTTTTATAAGTTATAACCCTTGCTTCCCTGATGCTGGAACATTAGACCTTGATCTCCAGGAACAAGTAGGTAGGAATTGAAAGAGAAATCAGGCCCAGGGAAAACAAGTGCCTTTGTCCTCTTTAATATGTGGATCCCCGCCTGCCTGCCCCCTGCCCGGGCAGGAGCCCCCTCTGGTACAACCTGCCTCTGTGCCGCTCTGCATCCCTTGGGCCGCCCGCCCCCTGACCGGACACTTTGCTGAAACCATGGCACTTGCCCGGAGGGCCGCTCCTCTGTGGACCCGCAGCCGGGCCTCTCGCAGTTGCTAGATCTCCACCCTCACCTAGGTCACCTTTCTTCCACATTTGCCTGCGGGAGGCCAGGAGTTAGCTGCCAATGTCCTTGCATCTGAAGGGACTGATAAGATTCAGTCCCCTACCCACACAGTTTTTCCAGGCTTGTTTGGATGGCGAATTATCAGTAGAATGAGAGCATTCTTTCAAGGCTTTCCCAAGAAGTCTGTAACTATTTACTGAGATATGCTGTACCAAGGTTTCTCTCCCTTAGGTGTTTAGAAAAACAAAGAATACATTTCTGTTAACGAGCCTCCTATTCAGTGTTTGTGTATAAAAGGCATTACGCAGTTAATGAAGCTGCTGCAGTCGATCAAGATCAACGGATTACAGACCTCCTGTCCCCAGCTTTTTATTGTCTTTCTTTTCTCAATTCCCACCTCCCTACCTCAGCCACCCTGGTTCACCTGTCAGGCTGGCCCTGACATTCGCCCTTCATCCATCCCTCTCTCCTGCTGTGATTGCACTCCAGGCCCAAAAGAAAAGGACCAAGGCCAAGAAGAACAAAGCCCAAAGGAAGTGGGTCTTGAACCCCCACACCCCATTTTCTGGATTACCTCCCGCACCTCCACTCTGTTTCACTTCTTGAAAGGGCACCGGGTTCGAGCACCCTGTGGCCCATCCACATGGCCTCTGGGCGGCCTTGTAGAGTCAGTCTCTGTGAAGCTATGGATCTGTGGCCAGATGCCCAGGCATGACGTTACGCCATCTTGGCTAATGAGCATATTACTCTATTATAGATAGAGTAGGGGCCTGGTGCACAAAATTCGTGCACTAGGGTGGGGTTCCTCAGCCCATCCTGCCCCCTCTCACATACTGGGAGGCCTTGGGGGGATCCTACGGATGGTTTAAGCCCACTTTCTGCTCCCCCGGGGAGTGGGCCTAAGCCGCAGTCTGGCCTCCATTTGTGGGAGGTGACCAGGCTAATGAGGGGAAGCCACCAGCCCCATCACCCCGCTGCTGCAGCCACCACCAGTCACCGCAGCCACCAAGGTGTTTTCATCAACATGGACTCCAGTCCCTTCACCATGAAGAAATGACAACTTTCTTTAGGCAATTTCAAGATGTGTCTTTCATAGGATATGACATTTCTTGCTTTCTTTTTTTATCCTCTCCTGAGGATATGTTTGCATTGATTTTTAGAGAATGTGGAAGAGAAAGGAAAAACAGAGAAACATCAAAGCGAGAGGATCCCTTTGATTGGTTGCCTCCTGCATATATCCTGACCTGAGCCCTGACCAGGGAGGAGACTGCAATCTAGGTACATGCCCTTGGTCAGAATTGAACCCAGACCCTGCAGTCAGCAGGCTGAGGCATTATGCACTAAGCCAAACGGACTAGGGCACGATATAACATTTCTTAGCCCTCCAGCAGTGGATCTTCATTTTTTTTCTCCAGGAGTGTGGTGGAAAAACCTACATCACTTTTAGGAGTTCTTATTACCCAAGTTACTAAGAATATTACCAGTGGCATACAGGGAGCTTAGCCAATGAGCGGTCAGAAAAGGTGTTTCCTCTGTAGTTCACTTCGATCACAAGCTCCACCCTTGCCCCTCCAATCGCAGCTCCACCCCTACCAGGCCTGTAACCTCTGGCTCAGGCTGCAGGCCTGGCAAAAGACCCCCTGATCGCCGGGTTCACAGAGCCCAGGGCTCTGCAATCACTGGCTCTGATTCTGCCCCCTGCCATCACCGGCTCTGCCTTTGTCCCACTGGCAGCATCTGGCCAAAGCTACAGGCCTGGGCAGAGGACCCCAGACCCCTGCATTGTCAGCTCCACCCATGCCCAAACCCCTGTGATCGTGGGCTCTGCGCCTGCCCCTCCGATCACTGGCTCTCCCCCTGCCCAAGCCCTGAGATGGCTGGCTCAATCCCTGCCCCACTGCAGCCTCTGGCCAAAGCTGCAGGCCTGGACAGGGAACCCCCAGAACCCTGCTTTGCCGGCTCCACCGGTGCCCAGGTCCCTGCAATCTCCAGCCTTGCCCCTGTCCAGGCCTGAGGCCTCTGACCAAGGCCTCTGTCCTGGGCAGGGATCCCCCAACTCCCTCTGATCAACTGTTCTGCCCCTTGGGTCCCCCACATCCCCTGCCACCTGCCTGGCTAACAGGCCTGACCACTTCAGTGGCGGGGCTGAGCCAGACTGAGTGCTGCCATTTTGTTGCTATGGGGGTGCTATCTTGCGGCTACGGGGGCAGCCATCTTTGTGATGGAGTGATGCCTAATTTGCATGTTACTCTTTTATTAGATAGGAAGGATAGAGGAGGGGCTGGGAACCTATTTCCTGCCAAGGGCCATCTGAATGATTATAACATCACTCATGGGCCATACAATTAGCAACTTAAAAACCAGCTTGCTATATTTCATCACACATTTATGGAACTGGCAGAACCAGAGCAAAAGATTCCAGGAGCAATTTAAAGAGGGCCCAACACCATACTCTGCCTGTCAATGGCCTAGAAATGCATGAAAGCTCCCACTCTGATACATAGGAGTGAGGCGCAACAGGCTCAGCCATGCCACATGGGGCAGCACAGCTCCCAGCAGCCACAGGTCAGGAAGTCAGAAACAGAAGACAGACCCACATGGGTGGTAATGTTGCGATGTGCTGTTCCTGGCACCAAGTTCAAAGGATCGTCTACAGAGGTGTGGATGGGAGTGCTGCTGGTGTGTCACCCCTCACACCCACACCAAGAGAGCAGGAAAAGCCTTCGGACTCCCATAGAGGTCTCAAAGGAGGGTTGGGCTGGCCTCTCAAGCAGCTGAGACCTGGCTTCAGAGCCAGAAATGGAGCCTGGTGTGGTCATGTGGGGCCTCGAAGATGGGTCCTGGGCAAGAGTTCTGCGCAGGCAGGGATTCTGTGGTTGGAATCACCTGCTGCTCTATAGGAGACACCACCCAGGCTTTCTTAACAGCTTGTTCAAGTACAAGGCAATAGGGACAAGAGCTGTCAGCAGGCAACCATCAAAAATGCATAATTTGGAGATTAAAAATGGCAGCAGTTTAGGCAGACGTATACAGTGCCTTGTCCCAGAGCAGATAGGGAAAGCAGCTGAAACGAGTAGCTTCCAGCCCGAATTGGCGGTGGAGATCGAGCTGGGAGACAGCCTGCAGCTGGATAAGACAGAAGACTCCTGAGAGAGGTAAATTCAAGGCTTTGGGAAAGATATTTTACCAGACCTTAGCCCTGAGGATCGGAAAGTCTCCACACGGCACTGGCGCCGGCACCCAGCCGCGTCTTCTGAGACCGGCGGCGCAGCGGAAAGAGGGTCCGTGGAACTGCTGGTCGGCAGGGGATTCTCGATCCGGCTTCACAATCAGGAAAGGGCTGGGGCGTGCGGGCAGGAGAGAAGGTGCCCCCTCGAAGTGGATTCTACATCTGGGTCCACAGTAAAGACAAGCATGCCAGCAGGAGAGGCACACGCGCGGTCGCAGCCCCTCCTGCCTCTATGGTCAGAGTCTAACTGCACTGAGCCCCACGCATAAGGCATTGTGGATACAGACATTTACCTGTGGCTGGAGTGTGGGAGAGGGTGCTGGGTTGTGGAATCTGGAGAGAGAGGGGGGTCCAGGAGAGGTGGCAGCGAGTTTGGTGCTGACTCATGCCGGAACCTGGGACCTAGGCAGCCATTGTGCCCTGAGGAGACAAACCCTCCCTCCAGTACCCAGGCAACTAATACAGCCACACCCAGACTCTACCCTGAACTGTAAAAAGGATTTTTTTTAAAAAAAACACAACCTAAATACTGCCGGCTTTTAAATCAGGACTGGTTTACGACACAGAG
>PVJC01034785.1:0-18629 GCA_004026665.1 Murina feae
AGGACGGGGCAATTTGGTGCATGTCAGTTCTCATTTCCTGGAAGGACGAACCTTGCCTCAGTGGCAGCAAATGATGTCAACTATGGAAGACTATTGCCATTGCAATCAAGAGGAAAGTTGACTGGTTACAAAAGTCACATCCTGGGGCTAACTACAGCATTATCCTTCTTCTAGCTTTGAGGTCTTGCCTATTGAGCAACAACCTTGAGGTCAACAACTTAGAGGAGTCAGGGGAATCCCCCCAAAAAAACAAACACCCGTAGATCATTTTGTCTGCCAGTAAGTCCAGCTATAGGAAATAGTGGTGTAGGTCCTCAGAAGGCAGTCAAAGATCATATAAGCCTGGAGTAATGTGGACTTATGTGCAGGAGAGGCACTTTTCGTCTACTTTAAGTGAAGTGTCTGCTATGACTATGAAATCAATGTTTCTGTCCCAATACTAATTCCACCTCAGAGTCTTACAAAAAAATCCCACCAGTCTATGAGACCTCATACATCATGATGCTTGCAATCTTTGTAGTATGTGGAGACCAGTTCCCCTAAACATTGCTGACACTTGTGTAATACATACTGTGCAGAGAGAATATAATTCATATCGTTAACAGAATCACAATAAAGGCTGTCTGTTCAGGGCGACCACTGGCCTCTGAAAAACAAGAGGCACCAGAAGAAAATTAGAACCACAAAGTCATGCACACTCTCTCTCAAGGTTTTGGTCGGCAACACAAAATCAGCCAATATTGAACAAAGAGTGATATTCTGCCACCAAGCTGTGCCTTCCAAAGCACAGAAAGTGTGGGACCCACCATATCTGTTCACCTGTCCATGCTGACACATCACAACTTTCCTTTCAATCATCCCAGGGAGAGAATAGAACCAACAAAATTAAAGGTACCAAGAAAAAAAACACTTTTAAACATAAAGATCATAAACCAGAGCAGTGGACAGCAAGACGTTTGCAGGTTGATGAATTGGGAGCTAAGACACTTCATCACAGCACAATGTGAGAAGCACTATGTCGCTGAAAGAGGTAGCACTTACCTGAGGGTGGGTGCTCTGGATGAAACCTAGGTCAGGTCAATTCTCTGGTCAGAAATAAAGGAATAAAGATCCAGCCAGGAGCTTGGAATATTCATAATTTTCTCAAGCACAGCCCCAGAGTGTGCAGGGTTGTGACAGATGCACTGTTCAGGTGAGCCAGGTGGGAGAGGTGAAATAGCTTACACAAAAACACTTGCAGTGACATCAATCAGGTTGTAGGCCTCAGTAGGTTAGCAAGTGGGATGCAGGTTCTGAAAGCGTCACTTGTACCTGAAACTTAGGAGGCATCTAGCAGAGTGTATGTTCTGATAAAGGGGTTTGCATTCAGGTAAATGGGGGTAAAAGCTTCTCCTCTGGTGTTATTCTGAGTGAGAAAGTAAAACATTCCCTGCACCTTTAAAGCTTTTCTCCAGCGTGTTTTCTCAAGTGTTGAACAAGGACAGACTTGTAGCGAAAAAATTTCCCACCTGCAATACACTCATAAGGTTTTTCAGTAGTGTGAACTCTGAGGTGTCGAATGAGATTAGAGCTTTGCCTGAAGCACTTCCCACAGCATTACATTGATACGGCTTTTCTCCAGTGTTAATTCTCTTGTGCACAAGGAGGTGATTCTTTTCTTTAAAAGATTTACCACATTCACTGCACTTATACGTTTTTATCCAGTGTGAACTTTGTTGTATTTACTGAAGGAATATCTGTGGTAGAAGGACTTCCCACATTCACTGTACTAATAGGTTTTTGTCCAGTGTGAATTTTGTGGTGTTTACCGAGGGAAGAGTTGTAATGGAAGGACATCCCACAATCACTACATCGATATGGGTCTCTTCAGTATGAACTCTATGGTGGATAAAGAGGGCATAACGGTGGCTAAATGATTTTCCACATTCACTACATTGCAAGGCTTTTCTCCAGTGTGAACTCTCTTGTGGGCAGAGATGTAATAACTGCTGCTAAATGATTTTCCACATTCACAGCACTCATAAGGTTTTTCTCCAGTGTGAACTCTGCCGTGTCTAGTGAGATGATACTTGTCATTGAACAGCTTGCCACAGTCACTGCACTTACAGTTTTTGTCCAGTGTGAACTCTGCGATGTTTATTGAAGGAACACCTGTGTTTCTACAGCTTCCCACAGTCAGTGCACTCATAGGACTTTTCTCCAGCGTGAACTCGCCTATGTCTATGGAGGTTAAGGATACATGTGAAAACTTTCCCACATGTATCACACTTGTATTTCACTTCCCCAGAGCAGTTGCCTTGATGTTGAACAAGGTTCTGGTTGTGGGTGGCAGCTTTTTCACAATCATCCCATTGGTGATGCCTTTCTCTATTGAGAAATTCCTCTGAAATCTCACTACGACTGTGTGGCTCCTCAGTGTTGAGAGGGGCCTGGTGCTGGAGAAGCTCTGAGATGGCTGGGAAGTGTTCCCCACCCTCCCTACCGATTGAAGGCAGCCCTGATGAGTAGAAGCTGAACTTGGTCACAAACGAGGCCCCGACCACAGCTTCTCTCCAGGGCTTCTCCCCACTGGCTTCCCTCTGCTGCTGGGGAGGGTTTGCACTGAAACAGAAGTCTCTCACACATGCGTCACTGAAGAAGGCTTTCTGCTCAAAGTCTGCCGCTTGTGACTCAGTCAGGTGCAGAATATCTTTCAACACGGAGATACACCTCCCACAGAGAAGGGAACTCTGAGTTGCTGGAGCTTCCTTAGAAGCACTAACCTGTGACTCCACTTGCACAGATACATTCTGCTCAGAACAGGCTTCCGCATCATCCATTTTATGCAAACAACCCCCTCCTACTCCAGACCAACTCGCTACTGTTGCCTGAAGTCAAAATGTCCTCCAGGAGGAGGATATCGGAAGTCCCGCCCTAATTGGATGTGAGGGCACCAAAGGGCACCTTGCCTCCAGTCCCCCTACCATGCAATGACCTTGGTGCATAAAGGTTTTGTGTTGGCACCAGTAGCACTAGGGAAGGCCAAGATAGGACCAGAGGCTTAGTTAACTGGAGGAGACCCACAGATCTCCCAGGGGAAGAGAGTAGGGAGAAACACACCGAAGAATATATACAGAAGGAGGAAAGGGAGAAGTGTCATACCATCAACAGTGGATATGTATGTGCATATGTATATACATATATATACATACATACATATATACATACATATATACATACATATATACATACATATATACATACATATATATATATATACATATATATATATATATATATATATATATATATTTCCCCCCCCAAAGAATGTAGCACAGTTGTTATGGCTGAGTGGTTGAGTGCCAAATTATGACCCCAGCAAGTCACAGTTCTATTCCTGGTGAGGGAACTTGCCTGCTTCTGCCCTCGATTACCATTTGTGGGTGTTCAGGAGGAAGCTAATCAATGGTTCTCTCTAATCATTGATGTTTCTGTCTCTCTCTCCCTTCCTAAAAACTATAAAATATATAGTTCAATCAATTATAGGTAAATCAAAGTTTTAAAAAATGTTTCAAACATGCTACTTCTCAATTATTTACCTGTTTTATTATGAATGTTCTTGAGCATAATTGGTCCTACTGTATCGGTATCCAATCTTGTAAAAGAGTAATATGCAAATTAACCCTTACTCCCTTACACCTAAGTAACACCCATCAGCCAAACCATGCCCGTAAGCCAATCAGAGTGACTATATGCAAATTAACCCAGTCAAGATGGCGGCCAGCAGCCACGGAGCTAGAGCAAACAGGAGGCACCAGCAATGGAGGAAACTGCCTGCCTAGGCCGGCTGCAGCCTCCACTCAAGTCAACAAAGTTTCAATTATAGAAGCCATGGAGCTGAAGCTAACAGGAAGCTTCGTTGCCTGCCTAGGCAGGCTGTGGCCTCCACTCAAGGCAACAAAGTTTCAATTATAGAAGATAAATAAACCCCAGAAACCTGCTTCAAGCTAGCCTCGCTGGGACCTTGGGTCCACGGGAGCTGTGGCCAGCCTGCAAACAGCCCTCAGCCACTCACCCAGACTGGACAGGCACCCCAGTAGGGACCCAAACCCTGAAAGGTCTGTGGGCAGCCTGAAAACAGCCCTCAACCCCTCACCCAGGGTGGCCACAGCTCCATGGGGTGAGGGTCCCCACTGGGGTGCTTGGCCAGCCTGCTAACAGCCATCAGCCCCTCACCCAGGCTGGCCAGGCAAACCAGCAGATGGACATCCCCTGAGGGGTCCCAAACTGAGAGGGCATAGGCTGGGCTGAGGGACACCCCCAAGTGCACAAATTTTTGTGCACCGGGCCCCTAGTGTTAGAAATAAAATGATTTGCTACTGAAGTATCTTATCATGCCATTATTTTGGCAGTTTGAAATTGATGATAATGAGAGTATTTCCATCAGGGAAATGGACAAATACTACAAACTTTGACTTCATTTAATGTACTATTTCAATGCTTACATTTAGACAAGAATGAAGAAGAATGTGAGCAATGCAGATTATAAGTGTATCACACAAGTGGAATTTAAACTGCATTTAGGATTAAATTTGTGAAAAAGTTTTGCTTCCTGTATTCAAAACATAGAGTTTCACATTGCAAAAAAATCAGTTGAGTCATTGAGGAATGTGTGAAATAAAAACATATGTCTTAGATACTGCACTAACCGCCTAGTGGTTAAAATAATTAAGTCATTTTAAAAATTGCCAAAAGAGGGGACTCTTTCCTCCTCCCTACGTGGGAGTCCGTTCTATGGGACTGTTTTCCTTTCCCCACGTGGGAGTCTGTATTTGTTCTTCAATAAATTTCCACCTTTGCTATACAAAAAAAAAAAAAAAATTGCCAAAAGATTCTGAGCAGACATTTGAACAGAGGAGGTAAAGACAGTGTAAATAAATCCATGTGGAAAAAATGTTCACCCTCATAACTTAAGGAAATGGAATTAAAACAAAGCAAATTAAGACTGTACTCATTTCCAGGTCTACAATTTAAAAAGATTAGACATCAGATGTTCTGGTAGGGTTGAGAAAAAATCTAGAATTTTCATTACTATGTATAAGTGGAAGGCAAAGGGAATGACTATTTTAGATCACAGTTCCACATATCTTTAAATGTAAAACATTCACCAACACTGCAACAGTTTGCTAAGTAAAACATACATCCATATAAAGAACTGAATGCATATATACACATTAGACTTATTTATAATACCGTTAGCTTACAGATAACAAAATCCATACACAGAAAACAGATGAAATTGTTATCCATACAACTACTACTCAGCAAAAAAACATTAACTATTCACATAAATATTAATGTTGAATCTAAAAAGAACTGTGTAGCATGAAGGAACCCAGTATTTGTTAAAGAATATACACCATGTAGTGCTGATAAGATTATGAAAATATGAATATTGTAAAAGAAGGAAAATCAATGAGTGCTTTAAGGGCTAAGAAAGGTACAGAGATTATAAAAGGCAGGAGGGAAGTACAGGGTGTAGGAAAAGTAGGTGTAGAGCTGCTGGTATGGAAATTAGTACAATAATGAATAAATAATAAACCTGAGGAAACTCTTCTCTAATCAGTGATTCTCAGTGGGTTGGGCACCATCCTTTTCCCTGGTTCCATTGCAGATCAGGGCACATACCTGCCAGGATGCCCTGTATGTGGCGTGCAGAAGGCAGCAGTTCAGTTATTTCCCCGTGACACCATTTCTCTCCCTCTCTCTCTTTCTAAAAAGCCAATAAATTATTTCTAAGATATGTAAAATATGTATTTAAGGAAAGAGAATAAACTCTGAGTTTTAGCCCTAACTGGTTTGGCTCAGTGGATAGAGCGCCGGCCTGCGGACTGAAGGGTCCTAGGTTCGATTCCAGTCAAGGGCATGTACCTTGGTTGCGGGCACATCCCCAGTAGGAGGTGGGCAGGAGGCAGCTGATAGATGTTTCTCTCTCATCAATGTTTCTACCTCTCTATCCCTCTCCCTTCCTCTCTGTAAAAAATCAATAAAATATATAAGAAACAAACAAACAAAAACTCTGAGTTTTACATACTCGTAGCTATAGGCCTGTTTTGTCCAAATGTGTATATGGGTGACAGATAAGTTGTATCACATGTGATGGTTTTACAGATTGATCTACACATTCAAGCTCACCAAATAGTACACGAGAAAAGTACATTTTGTTCCATTTGTTATAAAGATACCGAAATAAAGCCTTAAAAAGTACTTTCAAACAGACCGAGATTTTAATGTCTTGTTAGCAAATTAAAATGGAAACTCTATATGGCTCTCTACTATCTCTTTCCTAATTTTTTGAGAAAAGCAGCCTTGCCTCAGTGGAAGCAAATATTGTCAAGCAGTGAAGACTATTGCCATCGGAATCAACAGGAATGCTGACTGGTCACAAGAGTGACATCCTGGCACTGATTACAGGCTTATCCCGCCTCTAGCTTTGAGGTCTTGCCTGCTGAGCAAACCTTGAGATGAACACCCTAGAAGGGCGAGAAAAATCTAAGAAACTGTCACATTATTTTTTCTGCCAATTATTTCAGCCACGGAAGACAGTGACGGAGGTCCTGGGAATGTCTCCCACGAATATCACACAAGCCACAGCCCACGGATCATGTGTGGATATGTGAAGAGGTGCGTTTCATCTAACTCACTGCAGTCTTTTCCACTCACTATGAACACAGTGTTTCTAATTGTGGTTCAACCTAAACCTCAGTGTCTTACAACAAGTTGCACCAGGCTATGAAATCTTGCACACGGTGGCACAGGACTGCTTTAGAAAATGGAGAGAAGTCCCCTAACACTGCCGAGAATGATGTAATACATACGCTGTAGAGAGCATACAATTCATATTGTTCACAGAAGCACAACAAAGTCCTCCTTTTCTGGGTGACCATGACATCACCAGTAATAGAGGCAAAAGACAGCAAATTGGAACCTCAAAGTCATGCTCACTCTCTCTTAGGGCCTCGGTCAGGAACACAAAATGAGCCAATATTGGACAAAGAGTGATGTTCTGAAAGCATGCTGTGCCGTCCAAAGCACAAGCTTGGGACCCACCATCTCTCTTCACCTCTCCATGCTGACAGCAGTACTTTCCTTTCAATCATTCCAGGGAATTAAAAGAACCAAAGCAATTAAAGGTAGAAAAGAAAACAACCCCTTTACAAAAAGATCATAAACCAGAGCAAAGGACAGCAAGAGCTTTGCAGGATGGTGAATAGGAACCTGAAACAATTGATCGCAGCCCCAAGTGCCACCCACAATGTCCCCGAAAGAGGGAGCACCTAGCTGAGGACGGGGGCTCTGGATGAAAACTGGGTCAGATCAATTCTCTAGTCAGAGACTAAGGAATGAAGATACAGCCAAGACCTCAAAGTATACATAAATGTCTCAGGCACAGGGGAGAACACAGAATTCCTTTCCCCTGAGCACGCAGGGGGGTGACTGGTGCACACTGTTCAGGTGAGCCAGGCGGGAGAGGAGGTCGCTTCAGCCACAAACACTCGCAGCGACATCCACGAGGCAGGAGTCCTCAGAAGATAGCGAGTGCAATGCAGCTCCTTCAGGCCTCACTTATACCTCAAACTTATGAGGAATTGTGCACAGGGTATGTTCAGATAAAAGGGGTTTATATTCAGGAAAAAGGATGTAAGTCTCCTGCAGGATGTAAGTCTCCTGCAGTGTTTAGAGTGAGAAAGATAAAACTTCCCCTGACATTTAAGGCTTTTCTCCAATGTGAACTCTTAGATGTCTGACAAGGCTAGGTTTGCTGCTAAAACATTTCCTATATTTACTACACTCATGAGGCCATTCTCCAATGTGACTTCTGTGGTGGCCCATGAGCAAACGTCTTTCTCTAAAGAACTTTGCACACTCACTACATTTCTACTGCTTTTCTCTGGTATGAACTCTGTTGTGTTCAATCAGGTTAGACTTTCCTATAAAGAACTTCCCACAGTCACTACACTCACATGTGTTTTCTCCAGTGTGAACTCAGTGGTGTGAAATGAGGTAGGATCTTTGTCCAAAAGAATTCCCACAATCAGTACACTCAGAGGGCTTTTCTCTATTGTGAGTTCTGTGGTGGTCCACGAGGGTAGGTCTATGTCTGAAGGACTTTCCACAATAACTGCACTCAAAAGGCTTTTCTCCAGTATGAACTCTATGGTGTCGAGTGAGGGTAGACTTCAGCCTAAAGAACTTCCCACAATCACTACATTCAAAAGGCTTTTCACCAGTGTGAATTCTCTTGTGTTCAGAGAGGTCACTGCTTCTCCTGAAAGACTTCCCACAATCAGGACACTCATAGGGCTTTTCTCCAGTGTGAATTCTCTTGTGGTTAACAAGCGTATTATTGCTCCTAAAAGATTTCCCACAATCAGCACACTCATAGGGTTTTTCTCCAGTGTGAACTCTCTTGTGGTTAAGGAGCTTACTATTTCTCCTAAAAGATTTACCACATTCAGTACACCCATAGGGTTTTTCTCCAGTGTGAACACGGTGGTGTTCGGTGAGCTGAGAGCTTTGCCTGAAGGACCTTCCACAATCACTACACTCATAGGGTTTTTCTCCAGTGTGAACTCTGTGGTGTGAAATGAGGTCGGACCTTTGTCCAAAGGACTTTCCACAATCAGTACACTCATACGGCTTTTCCCTAGTGTGAATTCTTCCATGTCGAATGAGGTGAAATATTCGTTGAAAAACTTTCCCACACTTCTCACACTCATATTTCACTTCTCCAGAGCAGGCACCCTGATGCTGAACAACTTTCTGCTTGTGGCTGCCAAATTTCTCCCAGTTGCAAGTCTGCTGAAGACTCTTTCCACCAACATAGTCTTGTGAAAGCTCACTTCTACTGTGTGGCTCCTCAGTGTTGAGAAGGGCCTGATGCTGGAGAAGGTCTGAGGTGGCTGGGAAGACTTTCCCAACCTCCCCACTGGTTGAAGGAACCCAAGATAAATAGAAGCTGCACGTGGTCACAAATGAGTCCTTGTCCACAGCTTCTTTCCAGGGCCTCTCTCCACTGGCTTCCCTCTGCTGCTGGGGAGGGTTTGCACTGAAACAGAAGTCTCTCACACATGCGTCACTGAAGAAGGCTTTCTGCTCAAAGTCTGCTGCTTGCGACTCATTCAGGTGCAGAATGTCTTTGAACACAGAGAAACACCGCTCACAGAGATGGTTCCTCTGGGTTGCTGGAGCTGCCTCAGAAGCCCTGACCTGGGACTGTCCTTGCCCAGATACCAAAGGTAAAGGACCGACCTCCTCCTCATCCAGTTTATGCCAACAATCTGAAACGAGAGAATTTAGGAGAAACTGAATATTGCCTGGGGTGACAGGGGAAGTGCCATTGCTAACGTGTTTTCCACATAATACATGGTTTCTATGCAATTGTCTGAAAAATAAGAGATGTGCAGGAAGGATATAAGAAGCTTCTGGGAAGGTCTAGGCCTCTGAAGGTCAAATATCAGTGAAGACCTCACCAGAAACATGACACACGATGGCAAGGGTCACGTGGAAGAGAAGATGCATCTCCAGCTCACTCCTCTGCTGACAGTGCTCACCAGGGCTGGTCTGCTGATGACAGGGGCAAGCAGTGCAGAGGGTTGGTTATGTCTTATTCCAAGTGAAATTTAATAAAAGAGTAGAAGGTGCTCGAAGACAACTTAAGCAGGTAGGGGCTCCTCATAACACATGGGCAGGTCAATGCAGAATACGGCACAGGGAGCAATGCAGAGGGACAGCTGATGCAAAAAAGGGACAAAGGTGACGGTGCCAACACCAGGAAATCACAGATGAAATGCATGTCAGGAAAGTGTCAACAATGAAAAAGAGAAGGTAGAAATGGGGTGTAGCCAGGGGCACCTGCCCCTAAACACTGTTGAAAATTAGCTGATTCCGCCCTGCCTGGTTTGGCTCAGTGGATAGAGCATTGGCCTGCGGACTCAAGGGCCCCAGGTTCGATTCCGGTCAAGGGCATGTACCTTGGTTGCGGGCACATCCCCAGTAGGGAGTGTGCAGGAGGCAGCTGATCAATGTTTCTATCTCACTGATATTTCTAATTCTCTGTCCTTCTCCCTTGCTCTCTGTAAAAAATCAATAAAATATATTTTAAAATTAATAAATAAAAATAAATAAATAAATTAGCTGGTTCCTGGTACCATCTGACAACCACCGCTATGTCACATCTTTCCCCCAGTTGTCACTCAGCATGGCCAGACCTCCTCTGAGACCATATTGCATGTTCACCCTGTGAGGAAACCAGGTTTTCCCTGTATCTTCTACTCTACCAATGCATAAACCCTAAAAATTCCTTGTATTCATGAAAGACAATGGAGGAGAGCAGCCAGCTCTAGCCCAGAGAATTAGGCCTGCAAGGGTACTCAGCTAAGGTAATATTAGAAACAACAATTGAAGGGTGTTAAAAGCATAGCCCATGGCTCATGTAAGTGGAGAACATAAGCTGACACAGGCTGTCATAAAGCACCTTTCCCTAGAGGTAGGGAGAAGAAGGAAATAAATGTGGGTATTGCCACCCTCGCAGAGAGAAGAGAGGAAGATGGGACCCATTAAGCTGCCTGTAACACTCCCGATTCGCAGGCACTTTCTGCACGTTTTGAAGAAATGGGTGTCAGTGATGTTCATGGAGTCCTTTGAGCTCTCCACACAGCTCAGCACCAGCAGCCACAACACATTTGAGAAAATCAGTAGAACCCGTGGTCTGGCTGTGGGAGAGAGAAAGCTATGTTTTGACAATAAAGGAAGAAAGGGCATCACCTCAAGACACTGGAACAATGTGAAGGTCTTACCTACAGATGAGACAAGTGTAAACACCTCCAGCATCACCTCGCGGTACAGAAGCCTCTGCGCGTCATCAAGTAGCCCCCACTCCTCCTCAGAGAAGGCAATAGCCACGTCCTCGAAGTTCATGTCCTGTCGTAACGGGGACAGTTCAGTCCATGGTCAGCTTCTCTCCTAGGCTTTAATTTCATCATAGTTCCCACTCTCCATGTCCATCTGCTCCCTAAACAATCAGGCCTTGCATCCAACAGAGTCACTCTCTCTTTATGTTCCTACTGACACTGTGTCTTCCCACAGCAATAAAGCAGATGCCCAGATTGATTATACCTGACCTCAGGGCCTCACATTTAGGGTCAATGCAATGGGTGTCACCAACATAGGGTACAGATAAATGTTGGCCATGAAGAGAGATGTGAGTGATTTGACACTGGTCTTGCGGGGCAACATCCTTGTTGTTCAACGCATTCTCCCTCCAAGACCCCAAAAAACATGGCACCACTTGTCACATTTTCAATTCCAATCCTAGGGTGCTGAGGTCAACACTTTGCCCTAACTGTAACACATAATTCTTTTTTTTAAAAAAAATATATTTCATTGATTTTTCACAGAGAGGAAGGAAGAAGGATAGAGAGTTAGAAACATCGATGAGGGAGAAACATCGATCAGCTGCTTCCTGCACACCTCCACTGGGGATGTGCTGGCAACCAGGTACGTGTCCTTGACCGAATCGAACCTGGGGCCTTTCAGTCCATAGTCCGACGCTCTATCTACTGAGTCAAACCGGTCAGGGCTCACAGAATCCTTTGTATCCCACTTCTCTCACGCAACTTCACTCACAGAATCAAAACTTGAAAGAAAACCCATATATGCCATGAAGAGGAGGGGGTGTTCTCTAATCACCTTTTTCAACATTCTAACTCTCCTCCTCTGTAACACATTTCTCTCTTACCCTTCTACTCAAAGCCAGTAGGGATTTTCAAGCCCAGGTGACACTGAGGTCTCCTATCCCATTCCCATTGATCACTCTATCAGCCCAACAACCACAGGCAGGTGTGCACCTAATATGACGCCTAAATTTTGGACCTGCATGTAGCATCACAACACCTACTTTCAGGAATTACCCTAAAATTCCCCATGTTGTGTCATCCAGTCATCACCAGAAATGGACTCAACCTTCAATCCCTATATGTCAATATCAGGGATCTGTGGCCATGAATTCACTCTCTCACTCCAAGGGCACATCACTCCTTCTCCCACGCATCTTACACCTGAACTCCCGTAGCCCCAGCTCCCATAGACATGTCCTTGATCTTAGTCTTTACTCAGGATGTGTGTTCCAGAGACTACATGGCACGTTCAAACCGTAGCAAGTGCTAACCTGATTCTGAATGTCCACACCCAAGGCACAGCCTTCAGTTCTGCTAGGACGACCTTCCTCCCAACTTTTTTCCTTCCACCTCACCTATGGAGAACCACACCAGATGTCAGTTACCCAGAGCCCACCTCTCCTGCTGCTGCACTTGATGTCCCTTCTCCACTCACAGCCTTCAGTGCTCAAGTCCCACTGCCTATGGCCCTCTACCCAATGCCCAGTGAGTCTCACAGATGCCAATCATGCCCATAAGCAACCCTCCCGGCTCAGTCACAGAGCCACAACCTTACAGGGTGCACTGCAGCCCTTCGCCTTCCTTCCTCCCGTCACACCCTGTGTCACCCACTAGGACTCACTGTGCTGGATGCTGCGACCTCTGTTGCAGGACTTAAGGGGGGGCCCACATCCCAGGCTGGAGGATCAAATGGTGTGAGGTTGAGTCAATCTATGTCAACAGAGAGGAGTATGGGTGGCACAGAGACCCCAATCCCCTGGGTGAAGGTCAATAAGCCGCAGACACACCCTGCACAGTGGGGATGTAGCATCCAACACCTCCTCCTACTTGCCACCAGAGCGCTGAAGCTTGTAAGTCTGTGAACCCACAGACGAGGTCAATATGGCTGACAGAAGGAGGACGCAGGAAGTCCCACCCTACCAGGATGTGCAGGCACCAAAATGTTCCTTAGCTCCTCTGACTCTTGCCTAATGCTTTCTGGTTAATGTAGTTTTCCCATTCCCAGAGGAAGGCTGGTGTCCCAGCCAATGACCCTGGTGAGTATAGGTCTTGAGGCAGCCCAAGTGGTGCAGGGGAAAGTAAAGAAGGAACTGGAGGTCTGGTCAAGTGGTCCATACTGACAGATCTCAGGGGAGGGAGAAGGCAGGTTTGGAATAGATCCACCGAAGTATATACATACAGGGGGAGAGGGAGACAGCTGTAATACTATAAACACCACTTACACAGATGGATCTTCTGTTTTGCTGAAGCTGCCTTAGAAGCCCCGACCTGTGACTCACCGTCTATGGTTACACTCTGCTCAGAAAGTGCCGCCTTGTCTTCCATTTTATGCCAACAAAATGGAGTACAGTAAGGAAATGAATGTTGACTGTGGTGTCAGGGGGAAGTTATAAAACAAAAGTGTATTTCACAGACTATACTGTTTGCATGCAGTTGTCTGAAAATAATGGATCTGCAGGAGACATTAATAATTGGTTGCTATCAAATGCTGGGCCTCTGAAGATAACAACCTGAAAAGACTTTACCGTAAGTATGACACAAAGATGGCAAACACTACGTGGAAGAGAAGCAGAATCTCCTGCTCATTCTTTTGTTAAGAGTGTCCACCTGTGCTTCTCTACTGGTGACATAGGATGGCTGTGCAGGAGGTTAGTTATGTCTGTTCCCAAGTTGAACTCAATAAATGAGTATCTGGTGTTGGAGAACTCCTTAAGCATGTATGTGCACCTCATAACATATGTGCAGGACAGTGTTGGAGAATACTGCACAGACAGCAGTGCAGAGGAACAGGTGATGCAAAAAGGCCACAAAGGTGAAGACAGCCAACAGTCAAATGAACTAACAAGTCAGCAAAGTGTCAAGTATGGGAAAGAAAAGGTAGAAATGAGTTGTGGTCAGTGGCACCTGCACCTAAACAGTGTCGGTCATGAGGAGATTCATGGCATAATCTGAACACAGCACTGGTATCAGACCTTCCCCCAGATGACACTCAGAAGTGACAAGCCTTCTCCGCTACCATTGTGCATATTCACCTTGTAAAAAGACCATGTTCTCTGCCTTGACTGGTTTGGCTCAGTGGATAGAGCGTCGGCCCGCGTTTGATTCTAGTCAAGGGCATGCACCTTGGTTGCAGGCACATCCCCAGTGGGAGGTGTGCAGGAGGCAGCTGACTGATGTTTCTAATTCATCGATGTTTTTGACTCTCTATCCCTCTCCCTTCCTCTCTGTAAAAAATCATTAAAATATATTTTAAAAAACACACAAAAAAACCATGTTCTCATTGTACCTTCTATCATACAAATACCTAAAACCTAAATATTCTTAGTACTAGGTGTACCAGTTAATAATGCGGATTTTGTAATCAAAGAAAACACGATAATTTCAAGAGAAACATCAAAAGTGCTTTATTCAAAGAAATATCCATCATTAGCTACACATTTTCCCCATCTTTAGGTAATTTGTGGGTACCGTCCCAATACAGCTTTTCTTCTTTTGAGGCAAAACATTCAGAGACCCTATTTTCCATTTCTTCATCTGTTTTGAAGTGCCGCTCAGAAAGTGCGTGTGCCCTCGATCAGAACAAGTGGTCATCTGAAGGAGCAAGGGCTGGTGAACACGGCGGGTGTGTTCTTACTTCCCAGGCAAGATCTTTCTTTTAATGTGTCTTTAACTGGTTTTGATGTGCATGATGGCACGTTATCATGAGGTGAAATTACTCTGCCGTGTGTGTCTTCTGGCCCCTTTGGGTTGTTTCACCATCAAAGCGAGGTTTAAAGTATTTACTGTAAGTAGTGATCAGTACTAACAGTTTCACCTGGTTTTAGAAGCTCATAACACACCAGTTTCCTGATCCCACCAA
Source organism: Murina feae (assembly GCA_004026665.1). Lineage (NCBI taxonomy): Eukaryota > Metazoa > Chordata > Mammalia > Chiroptera > Vespertilionidae > Murina > Murina feae. Next base: position 14,797 of record PVJC01034785.1, read on the forward strand.
ACACAGAGCATTGTCTTCTCTCCAAAGCGATCTGGCCTTGCAGTTGATGTTGATTGTTGACCTAAATCAATCTATGATTTTCTGCACTTGGGATTCTCAAAATAAATCCACTTTTCATCGCCAGTCACAATTGGATGCAAAAAAAGACTTTCTTCCCTGTCACTGAAGCAACATTTTACTGTGGACTTTTCGGTTTTCCATTTGTCTTTCATTCAGTTGATGGGACACCCATTATCCTTCCTTTAAAATCTTTCCCATTGCTTATAAATCGGAAATTGTTTGCTGAGCAACGTTTAATCTTTCTGCAAGTTGTTTTTAGTTTGACATGCATCTTCATCCAATAATGCTTGTAACTATTGGTCTTCAAACTTTTTCGGTTGACCTGAACATTCTTTGTCTTTCACATGGAAATCATCACTTTTAAAGTGTTTAAACCAGCGTTCACAAGTATCTTGAGATGGAGCATGTTCACCATCAGCAGCATTTTTCTTCAAAAGTAATAAATTAAAACTTCCCGCAAATGCTTTTTTTGGCATGAAATTCGACATTTTAAGCGTAAAAATATCTATGATGTTAACACCTTCAGCCAATTTGACATACGAAGTTTTGAAGTTTGTTGTCAATACAACAAGATAGTATACACATCAAATTGCATATATATCAACATATGTGTAACTCCATCTACTGAAAAAGATACGCATTATTAGCTGATACACCTAGTATTAATGAAGGGCAACAGAGGTGAGCGGCAAGCACTGGCCCAGAGCAACTTGGCACGTAACAGTATTCAATGAAGGATTATTACAAATAATAACTGAAGAAGGGTCTTACAAGAACTGTTCATGGTTCATGTAAGTAAAGACCATAACCTGACACAGGCAGTCACCATGGACCTTAAGCTTGAGGGAAGGGACAAAAGTGAAAGCCCTAACATATGTGCAGGACAGAGTAAATGTGGACAGAGTAAATCCCAGGAGGTGGAAGAGCAAGGTGGGACCCACTAAGCTTTCTGCAACAATCCTGCCTCTGAGACACTCCCTGCACTCTGTGAGACAATGGGTGCGAGGGATATTCATGGAGTCCTCTGCTCAGGGCTCTCCACACAACTCAGCACTCTCAGTCACAGCCCATTGGACAGGACAGTGGGGAAAACTAGCAGAGCCCAATGGCTAGCTATAGGAGAGAGAAAGCTACAGGTGAATGTATAAAGAGTAGACATCACCTCAGGACACTGGGAGAAACATGAAGGTCTTACCTAGAGATGAGACAAGTGCAAACACTTCCAGCATCACCTCGCAGTACAGAAGTCACTGAGCTTCATCAAGGAGCCCCCACTCCTCCTGAGAGAAGGCAATGGCCATGTCCTCGAAGTTCATATCCTGTCGTAATGGGGACAGTTCAGTCCATGATCAGCTTCACTCCAAGGATTTTATGTTCATCATGCTCCCCACTCTTCATGTCTCTCTGCTCCCTCAACTCCTGGCATCAGAAAGAATACCGGGCATTGGTCCGTCCAAGTCACTCTCTCCTTATATTCCTACTGAGACTCCGCCTTCCCTCAACAATGGCAGATGGCCGTATAGATGACACCTGTGCTCTGGGTCTCACATGTAGGCCACACTGTCCCTTCTCAACACAGTGGGTATCATGAACATAAGGAAGGAAGAGATACTGTCCATAGAGAGACTGTGAGTGATTTGACACTGTTCCTGTTAGGCTATAGCCTTGTCGCTTCCCCTCCTCGGCCCCCCCCCCCCCCCCCCCCCCCCCCCCCCCCCCCCCCCCCCCCCCCCCCCCCCCCCCCCCCCCCCCCCCCCCCCCCCCCCGCAGCACCCGCCTCCCGATGATCATTTCAAACCTGGAAAATTGTGGCATCAGACTTCAACCTTTTGAACCCAATCCCAGGGTGCTGAGACCAACACTTTGCACTACCTGCTGCACATAAATCTTTGAACCACACTTTTCACACAGCTTCATGCCCAGAGGCACAATGTGAAAGGTAACGCAGATTTGCCATGACCAGCACAGTTTAATTCCTAATCATCTTCTTTTCCAAAATTCACACTCACCACCTCCATAATGTATTACTCTCTCACCCTTCTCCCTTCTCCAAGCTAATGGAGGTTTTGAAGCCCAGATGACACTAATGTATGCCATCTCATTCCTACTGATCACTGCAATAGCCTTCAACAACAAGAGGCCAGTGTGCACACATATTTCACCTAAGCTTTCGACCAGGGATGTACCACCACAATCCACCCTCTTTCCAGGAATTAACGTGAAATTCACCACACTGTGTTATCAGCAGGTAATGGACTCAACCTTCATTCCCTCTTACTTAAATGTCAGAGCCCTGCATGCATGAATGAACATACACTCTCCAAGGATACATCACTCTTTCTCCACTCCTCTCTCTCAAACCTGCACTCCCACACCCACAGGCTGCAGTCACCTCCTTGACTTCCTACTCATTACTCAGCATGTGTGGTATACTGACCGCTAGGCAAATTCAAACAGGAGTAAGTTCTATACCATCTCTGAGAGTTCACACTCCCTGAGGCAGCCTTGAGCCCTGCTATGAAGGGCTCCCTCCCTGATTGTGATTTCTTGCAACATCACCTACTGAGAAACTCATCAGGCCACATGTCCAGACGCCACCTCCAATGGTGCAGCATCTGATCTCCCTTTACCACACGCAGCCTTCACCACTCAGGTCCCATAGCCTATGGTCCTCTAGCCCATGCCCAGTGAGTCTCACAGATGACCACTCATGCCCCTAAGCAAATCAACCAGAATGAGGACAACCAGGCAAAAGCTCACTACAGTATCCTGAGGTATATTTAACAAGAAAATATGTAACAGCTGCAGCCTCATCTTGTTTGATTGCTCTTTAGTTTCCAATTAAAAAGAAAAAGAAGAGATGATCTTCAACTCTTCCCTAGTCCCTACACTGCCAACTGCCTTTTACTAGTAAAGAGTTTTCATCCTGAACTGCACCGCAGACTTACAGTCAATCCTAAAATGTTTCCTGAAATATTTCAAACTTAACAGGTATCAAATCAAAGTTAGGGTATCACCAGCGAACATTACAGTTCCTACTATGAATATCTGCATCTCAGGTGATGGTCCTTCCACACCTCCAGCTGTCAAATACAATCCTTCATGTCATCCCTGACTCTAACTCTCTCTCAAGCTCCCAATCACAAAATCCAGGTGGCCACACCTAAAGCACCAATCCAGAACCCAAAGCTTATTTCACCACCACAGCCACCATCATGGGCCAGTTACCATCACACTCACCAAGACGATCACAGCAGCTTCCATCCTAGTCTTGCTACCACCTCCATCCCATCTATACAGGCCATCACGCTGCACCACAGGGAGGCTAATGAGACCTGGGTCAGTCACCTGCCTCCATTGCTCCCACCACCTGAAGAACAGACTCCCAAGCTGCCACAAAGCTGCTCAAGACCTGACTCCTGTCCCATTGTTTACAGTTCCTAATTAAAAGAAAAAAAAGGGGACGCCTGAGGGTACCTGAATGAGCTCAGTCTTCACCCCAAGCCTTTACCCATATAGGATCCTATGCCTGCAAAAACCTCTCAATTCCATTCCACACGTTGCCAAAACCAGGGACTATTCATATGACCCTGGATCAGGACTTAGAATTCGGGGCTTGGTGTCTCATCAAGGTCCCCACGTCCAAGGCACAGAAGAACGGCTGGACAGTACCTCTCTCCAATCCTCAAAATGAAAAAATCCAGGTGCCACAGTATAACCCTGATCCATAATGCAACTGCTTCTTCCCCATCCGCAGCCGCCACTGTGCTCCA
>PVJC01034786.1:0-18628 GCA_004026665.1 Murina feae
CTATTGTTATAAGCAACAAAGGTAAGTCTCAAATAACAATGAGCAAAGACACAAAAGACTACATGCCTCATGCACGTAAAACACGTACGTCTAAACTACTTTTTCCAGATAAAAATGCAGGTGTAAAACTATAAAGAAATTACTAGCACAAATGTCAGAATTGTTTTTATCCAAGGAAATAGAGACCTCAGTTACAGAAAGGATGTGGAGGGCTCCTGACAATGTTCTGTTTCCTGACCTTGGTGACGGTTACATGGATGTTGCTTTATAATTACTTCACAAACTGCATGTTCATATTTCATTCACTTTTATGAGTTTATACACACACGCACACTTTTGTTTTAGTTTTTGTTTATGATTAACCAGAGAGTAAATTTATTACAGCTAGGGATGTGAGACAAGGGTTGGATGGAGGAAGCAATAGGAGAGCACCTAAGCAGGCTGCTTTAGCTCTCCAGAAATGCCGTGGGGAAGAAATAAGCCTGGCAGGCTGCTTTAGCTGTCCAGAAATGCCGTGGGGAAGATATAAGCCTGGCAGGCTGCTTTAGCTCACTGCAAAGTCAGAGAAAGGGGCCTTGGAGACAGACTCAGGAAGTTAGCCGGGGACGAGCTGTCACTGCCCACGGCTCCCTGGTTACAACTCTCATGGGGCCCTTAAAGTTTAGGAGATGCATGCCTGAGAGGGAAGAAAGCCTGGGTGTACTACCAGGGAGAATGCACCCCATATACACTTTCTTCCAGTTTTATTACACGGACTTTGGTAAAATAAAATTTTCTAAATAAAATAAATGACATGGGAAACGTCATGATTAATATAAAGACTACACAGAAAACAGATATAAAACCATATATCAACTATCCTATGAACCACATTAGAAACAATAATAGGCAAAGAATTAACCACTAACAAGATAAACATAGAGTTAAACATACTATGTTTAACAGATATACTATCTCAAACTGAAACAAATACAATTACACAAAGTTCACTCATCTGAACAGCAATTTAGCAATGCATACCATTTCACGTTATTTGTCAATGTCAAAAATGCTAAAATAATTTCAAAGAAAAAACATAGTTCGAGATGTTTATAAAATATATTTCTGACCATTAATAGCAATTAAATAAAACAATGCGTTAAGTGTGTTAAAATAGGCTAGTATTTTCCAATTGAATTATAAGCTTTAAAACAAAATTCTACCAACAGTTCATGGTAGGAGTCAAATTCAGTAATTATTTTTAAAGTTTTTAAAAATTTATTTATTTATTTTAGAGAGAAGCAGGGGGTGGGGGAGGGAGGGAGAGGGAGAGGGAGAGGGAGAGACACTGACTTCCTGTTCCCTTATTTACGCATTCATTGACTCTTTGATATTACCTGACGGGATCGAACCCGCAACCTTGGTATATCAGGATGACAACCTAACCAACTGAGCTACCTGGTCAGGACCTAACCATTTTTTAAAAAATATAAGTAATAGGGAAGACAGTCCGTTCGCAACCTGCATGACTGATACAGCCCAATGGTAACATTACCTAGTCTCAGCTTTCTTGCTTTTATTGCCAGGGCTGGAGGATCGGGACCGGCGGCCTCGGCTTCTACTCCTTGAGCGTCTCCTGTCTCGACTTCGAGATCTTCTTCGCTCCCGACTTCTGTCTCTCTCTCTACTTCTGGAACGCCTGAAAAGAAAATAGTTTTCATATATTCTATTATCGAGTGGAACTATTTCAGTCTATGGATCTATCCCACATTGAAAAAAGCTTCTTAATTTTCACCATTATTAAAGGCAGAGATTGAGATTTCAATTAACTATCAAACCAGGAAATAGGGAAGAGGTAATGCCAATTCTTAAAAGTGGTCACTGAAAAAAATGAGGATCCTAATTTCAAAATAAAGTTTACTGAAAAACACAGCAAATCTGTAATAATAGCAAGCTGAAATCTATAGCCCATAATACAGAAAACCTAAATTGCAAAGAGCCTTAACCTAAGGATGGACAAAACAGGACTGCGGGAAGATTGCAGATATGACGATGAGAAGACTGGAGAACCCATTCTGGTGCTGCTACTAACCAGGGGATGGCATACAGCAGATCAACTCTCTGCATCTTAGTTTCCTCATCTACAAAATACGGAGACGTCACAATATAATCTCAAAATCCATCTTGCTCTAAAATCTTGTGATTCTACCTTTCACAACAAAAAGTCAAAGACCAGACCCTAAATGAACACTTGCACTGAACAAGTTCTTGACTGAACTGTAAGAAACTCTTCCTGGGACCACATAATATAAATTGAGTAAGACAGCACTATCCACATTGTCCAAGGTATTATGTAATACCTTCACACTCTCGCCTTCCAATGTTTGAAAAAGATAAAGCCAAAGTTCTTTCTGTGATCATTTCACAGCAACTGTACAACCTGTACTCTTTCCTATTTTAATGAGAAACTGTATTAGAAAAACATTTTTTTTTTTGGTATGGGGAGATTATTTTTATTGAAAAACTGTTTTTTACCTCCAGAAAGGGTGAAAAGTGCAAGGAATGGCTGCTTGACTATAATATGTAATCAAGTACAAACAAAATTAAAATTTTAGATGTTCTTCCATTCAAATATGAGTAAGTTCTTTAAAACAGTCTCAAATAGTAAGCAGGACCCGGAGATGGCTCCATCCTGCTTCCGTGTGTCCGCTTTACGGATTCTCTGAACGTGGTGGTAAGCTCTCTCGGGACATAAGCAGAACAGAACACCTCTGATGGCATATAACCTTACCTTTAGCTTCTTTTCTAACCTATCTCAGAGGGGCTTCAAGGAATCACTTTGGATTACAGAAAATACAACCAAAGGTTCCAAACTTAAAATACTATTTGAGAGTCTTTATTCTAGGCCAACAATTTTCAACTGGAGTGCCGCAAAAATTTTTTAAAACATTTTTAATTGAGTTCATTTGTTTAATCCTCACCCAGGGACATTTTTCCATTGATTTGTAGAGAGAGTGGAAGAGAGAGGGAAAGACAGAGAAAAATATCCATATGAGAGAAACACTTATTGCCTCCTGTACATGCCCTGACCAGGGCCTGGGCCTATAACTGAGGCATGTGCCCTTGACCGGAATCAAACCTGGGACTCTTCAGTCCGCAGGCCAACACTCTATCTACTGAGCCAAACTGGCTAGGGCTTTAATGAATTTTTGAAAGAAAGAGAAAAAGCACTGATCTATTGTTCTACTTATTTATGCATTCATGTATGTGCCCTGACTGAGGATCAAACCCACAACCTTGTAGTGTAGAGACAAAATTCTAACCAACTGATCCACCCAGCCAGGGCAAGACTTTTTAAAACATACAATAACTGCCCTAGCTGTTTGGCTCAGTGGATAGAGCATCCACCCGTGGACTGAAGGTTCCCAAGTTTAATTCCGGTCAAGGGCACATGTCCCAGTTGCGGGCTGGATCGTGCAGGAGGCAGTCGCATGAGGCAGCCAATTGATGATTCTCTCTCATCCCTGATGTTTCTATCTCTATCTTCCTCTCCCTTACTCTCTGATATCAATAAAAATGTTTTTAAAAAAATAAATAAATAAAACAATAATGGATTATTTAGTCAAGGGCACTGACTTCTTTCCCCTTATATCAGTGGCTCTCAACCTTCTGGCCCTTTACATACCGTTCCTCATGTTGTGACCCAACCATAAAATTATTTTCGTTGCTACTTCATAACTGTAATGTTGCTACTGTTATGAATCGTAATGTAAATATCTGATATGCAGGATGGTCTTAGGTGACTCCTGTGAAAGGGTCGTCTGACTGCCAAAGGGGTCACAACCCACAGGCTGAGAACCGCTAACTTCAATTGTTAAAGAATGGCAATGGACAACACAATAATAGCCATCCAGTGTGAATGCTCTGTCTTGAACCGTAAATATACAGGTCATATAGCAGAGCTGCATCTAATTGATCATGTCACATTATAAAGTTGTATCTAATTGGTTAAGTCTTAGTACCAAAATTTCTTACATACAAGTACTAGAGCCCTCACTGGTTTGGCTCAGTGGATAGAGCGTCAGCATGCGGACTGAAGGGTCCCAGGTTCGATTCTGGTCAAAACATGTACCTTGGTTGCAGGCACATCCCCAGTGGGAGGTGTGCAGGAGACAGTTTCTCTCTCGTCGATGTTTTTAACTCTATCCCTCTACCTTCCACTATGTAAAAAAATCAATAAAATGTATTTTAAATAAGTAAGTACTAGAGGTCCAGTGCACAAAATTCATGCACTGGGGAGGGGAGGGGGTGTTCTTTAGCCTGGACTGCACCCTCTAGCTCCTTACCACTCAGATCGCTGCTCCTGAGCACTGCGGCAGAGGTGGGAGAGGCTCCCACTACCACCACCACCACTGCACTCACTAGCTATGAGCCAGGCGGCACTCCCCCTCTGGGAGTTCACTGACCACCAGGGGGCAGCTTCTGCGTTGAGCATCTGCCCCCTGGTGGTCAGTGCATATCATAGCGACCAGTTGTTCTGCCATTCAGTCAATTTGCTTATTAGTCTTTTATTATATAGGAGGATTATTATATAGGATAGGCATCTAATTTTTAAAAAAACTTTTTTTAATATATTTTATTGATTTTTTACAGAGAGGAAGGGAGAGAAATAGAGAGTTAGAAACATCAATGAGAGAGAAACATCGATCAGCCGCCTCCTGCACATCCCTCACTGGGGATGTGCCCGCAACCAAGGTATATGCCCGCAACCAAGGTATATGCCCTTGACCGGAATTGAACCTGGGACCCTTGAGTCCGCAGGCCGACGCTTCATCCACTGAGCCAAACCGGTCAGGGCTAAAAAATTTTTTTATTGATTTCAGAGGAAGGGAGAAGGGGAGATATAAACATCAATGAGAGAGAATCACTGATTGGCTGCCTCCTGCATGCCCCCTACTGGGAATAGAACCCACAACCTGGGCATGTGCCCTTGACCAGAATCGAACCTGGGCCAACACAGACCAACACTCTACCTACCCACTGAGTCAAACTGACTAGGACTAGGCACCTGATTTTTTTTACAAAGTCACTTTTATTTTGTTAGTCAATCCAAACTATACCTTTTTTTGTTGTTAAATCAACAAAAAATATCTTTGGTGTGCCACATAATTTTAGTAAGTAGTTTATGTGTGCCATGAGATGAAAAAGGGTGAAAGTCACTGTTCTAGGAAGATCAGTTCTAACCTAATCAAACAAGGTGGAGTCAAAGCCGAGGGCAGCAAACAGGCCACTAAATTCTAGTCCAAAACACACTTTTGAATAAGCCCGATTTAGATAAGACTCAACGTATCATCGTCCTTGGAGATTAATATCCTTACCTCAGACGCTTCCGGTCCCTTGAGCGAGATCTTCTTTTATCCCTGCTACGAGACCTCTCTCTCCTTCTATCTCTATCTCTGCTTCTAGACCGCCTGTCGTCTCCACGTTTACTTCTTTTGTCTGAGGGTGAGCGACTTCTAGATCGACTCCCAGAACGGCCCCGGGATGCTGATCGCTTCCGATAGTGGCTAGATTAAGTTGAAGATTAAGTTTAACAGACACAGGTAGCTTCTACTGTATCTTATTCATTCTATTTTTCCAAGAAAAAAAAAATCTCAGCAGACAAATTAAACACTGAAAAAAACTTTTTATACACGGTTTTTGTTGTTTTGAATTAGGGGGAGAAATGAGACCTTCGGCTATAAGCACGTGCAGGGGGTGGGAAAACTCTCTTGAAAGGGAAGAAAAGAGAGTAAACAAAGCAGACCAAGCCCCAAGCAGATGGCATCCTGTAAAGGAAGGCACGACAGACAAATACAAATACACAAAATGCTATGCAGTGCTACAGATCAAAGTAAAGGAAAAAGGGAGAGAACGGGAAAGAGATTTTGCTCTTTTATACGAGGGCGGTACGAGAAAAGAAAGTTGTAGTCTATACTCAATCTAAACATAAAGATCAGCAGAGCGAACCCAACTACATAGGAGAACGACTGCGGTCATTCAATCATGTTACCAGCCCAGGGGGCTCGGCCGATGGCGCAGGGGAACCTGTGTCCCCTGTGTCTGCAGGGGCCTCGGCAGAGCTGGTCACACGTGGGTGTGCGCAGGGCCAGGCCTGACCCCGCGGCCACATCCACGCCCGCCTCTGCCCCCGCCAAGGAAGCCGCTCGCCCGCTCGCCCGCTCGCCCGCTCGCCGCGCTGCCTGCCTCACCGTGACTCCCGGCCCATGCTGACGGCGCGGGAAAGCGGCGCCCTCCGGACGACGCGCAGGAGAACCGGACGGACAAAGGAAGCGGCCGCGCTACACCCTCTCGCCGGGCGAGAAGCAGCACTAAGCAGCCGCAGCAGCCACAGCGGTGGAAGCCATCCGAGTGCCGCCAACGAAAACAGGACGTCCTGGCGCCGGCGGCAGAAGGAAGGGAAAGGTGCGGCGGAAGCGGCTTCCTCCCCACAGCGCCCCCTGTAGGCTGGAGGCCGCACAGCGCCGGCCGCGCCGAAAGGACGTGTCGTGGCTGGGTTTTGCCTGCACGGCCTAGGGGGACCCCTTGTGGGCTCAGGGAAGCTTTCCTGAAAGGACCACCGAGGTGCCAAAAGCATCCTGGAGCTGTCCTAGGGCTTGTACTCATTTCCCCTCTAATTCAAAACAACAAAAACCGTGTATAAAAAAATCTTTTTAATGTTTAATTTGTCTGCTGAGATTTTTTTTTTTGGAAAAATAAGACACAGTAGAAGCTACTTGTGTCTGCTAAACTTAATCTTTAACTTGTGCTGAGTGATGCTACTAACGTCTCCATTCACTCTCGTTCATTTATACATTCATTCCCTTATCCTCTATAATAAAAGGGTAATATGCAAATCGACCCTAACAGCAGAACCACTGGGAATGACTGGTCACTATGACACACACTGACCACCAGGGGGCAGATACTCAATGCAGGAGCTCTGCTCAGCCACAAGCCAGGCTGCCAGCTGCCAGCACAGCAGTGGTGGCAGGAGCCTCTCCTGCCTCCTCAGCAGCACTAAGGACATTCAACTGCAGTTTAAGCCTGCTCCCCGCTGGCAAAGGGACATCCCCCAGGGCTCCTGGGCTGCTAGAGGGATGTCTAACTGCCAGCTTAGGCCCATTCCCCTGGGAAGTGGGCCTAAGCCAGAAGGTGGATATCCCCCAAGGGGTCCCAGACTGTGAGAGGGCACAGGCCGGGTTGAGGACCCCTCCCCCCGAGTGCACAAATTTTTGTGCACCGGGCCTTTAGTAGTATATATTGTTGTATATTGTTATATATTGGGCATGTGCTAAATCCTAGGGGGTTTACAATCTCGTGGGGGACATAGACATTATCAGAAACACAAGCAGATGTAATACAACAAGAAAGAGATTTCACCATAGGAGAGGGGTTCAGAAAAAGAGTTCCCTGAGGAAATGTTCTTTGAAGGGAGATTGAAGAGTAAGAAGTTAACTTGATGGAAAAGAGGAAGGAAAGCCAAACACACTAAACACACACACACACACACACACACACACCATTCGCAAGATTATAATGGTTCTTAACATTGCCTGTGCTTGAAAGCTTCAATAAAAATACATAGCCCTGGCTGGTTTGGCTCACTGGATAGAGCGTTGTCCTGCGGACTCGAAGGTCCTGGGTTTGATTCCAGTCAAGGGCATGTACCTTGATTGCAGGCACATCTCCAATGGAGAGTGTGCAGGAAGCAGCTGATCGATGCTTTTCTCTCACCGATGTTTCTAACTCTCTATCCCTCTCCTTTCCTCTCTGGAAAAAAATCAATAAAATGTAAAAAAAAAATACATATGTGTGTGTTCTGGTTTCGTTGATCTAGAGTGCTTCCTGTGCATTGGGAATTTTCAAGTTTCCCAGATGATTCTGAATTGCAGTCAAGGTTGAGAGAAGACTTGCCCAGTGAGAGGCACACAGATACAGTGAGTTGTTCTAGCAGAAAGCTGTAGTGGAGTTGGGGAGAGACTCTCATATTTACATACCTCTCTACTTTTATTTTCTTACATGATAAAAAAAAGGTGTGTTTTGATTGGGGCAGTCATTGAGTGAATGTATACATTTGCCAAAATTCATTGAACTGTTCAAAAATTGATGCATTTTAAAAAATATATATTTTATAGATTTTTTACAGAGAGGAAGGGAGAGGTACAGAGTTAGAAACATCAATGAGAGAGAAATACCGATCAACTACCTCCTGCACAATCCCCACTGGGGATGTGCCTGCAACCAAGGTACATGTCCTTGACCAGAATCGAACCTGGGACCCTTTAGTCCGCAGGCTGACACTCTATTCACTGAGCCAAACCAGTCAGGGCAAAATTGATGCATTTTACTGTATGTAAAGTTTACCTCCATACATTTGATTTTTAGAAAAATGCAACCAAGTAAGGCTCCTAGATGAGTTTCACTCTTCCTCTGTGGCTTTACTACCTACTTGTAGCTGCAGTGTAGTTGATGCCAAGGGTAAGGAAGGCCTGTGTTAATATGTGACAGAATGAACACAAGGATGAGTCAGGTATCAGAGACACTGCAAATTATTTATGGGCTGTAGGTAAGGTGTGTGGGTTTCAGACTGAAAGAAACAGGAAAACACTAGTGATAAATAGTGGAGATACTGAGAGATGGTCAAGTTCTAGACATATTCCAGAGGCATCTCTCTAGACACTAATTGTTATATTAGATGTAAACTGTGAAGTAAAGGGAGAAATTATGGTATGCCCTGGTTTTTTACAGAACTCTGGATTGTGGTTAATTTGTGGAGAGAAATGTGGGAGAGCAGCAAATTTGATGGGGAAAAGAGAAAATCAGTGATTTTGTTTCAGTGAGGTAATGTTTGAGGTGCTTACTGGATATCCAGAGGACATAATGGCATCATAAAAGGATATATGAACCTGAAATTCAAGGGAGAAGTAGACATTGGAGAGATAAGGGTCATAAGCATTTTATAGAATGTACTAGAGGCCTGGTGCATGAAATTTGTGCACTGGGGGGGGGGTGTCCTTTAGCCCAGCCTACACCCTCTCCAATCTGGGACCTCTGCGGGATGTCCGACTGCCAGTGGAATCAGGCCTAAACCAGCAGCAGAAATCCCTCTCACAATCCAGGACTGCTGACTCCCAACCACTTGCCTGCCTGCCTGATTGCCCCTAACTGCTTCTGCCTGCCTGCCTGATCGACACCCTAACCACTCCCCTGACAGCCTGATCAATGCCTAACTGCTCCCCTGCTGGCCAGATTGCCCCCAACTGCCTCTCCCTGCCAGCCCAGTTGTCCCCAACTGCCCTCCCCTGCCAGCCTGGTCACCCCTAACTGTCCTCCCTGTCCTGCAGGCCTGGTTCCCCCCAATTGCCCTCCCCTGCCAGCCTGGTCGCCCCTAACTGTCCTCCCTCTCCTGCAGGCCTGGTCCCCCCCAATTGCCCTCCCCTGCCAGCCTTGTCACCCCTAACTGTCCTGCATCTCCTGCAGGCCTGGTCACCCCCAACTGCCCTACCCTGTCAGTCATCTTGTGACGACCATCTTGTGATGACATGGGGGTGACCATCTTGTGACCACAAGGAGGTGGCCATCTTCAACCCCGGGGGGGGGGGGAAGCCATCTTGTAAAGGGTGTGATGGTCAATTTGCATATTGCCCTTTTATTATATAGGATTATTATATAGGATAATAATACATGGTATTTGAAGCAATGGAACTGGAGGCAGTCATGCAGAAGTAACAACTTAAACAGATTTTTTAAATTACATGTCTTGATTTTATGTGAAAAAAAAAACTGAGACTTGTGTGGAAAACAACTGAGACTTGGGAAACAAATTTAATCCTAGATCACTACTCATTTTGGAATCTAAGCTGGAACCAGAACCCAGACATCTGATACCCTGACTAAAGTTCTAACTCCCCTTTAAAAGAACACTTTGACTGGCTTTTTATGCCCACAATATATTTATGCTAAGTTCACAGCACTTCTATGTCCCAGAAGCTTTTATCTGTTATCACAAGTGGAAGAAGTATAGGTAGACCACTTTTTATTGAGCTTTGCTTTACTGCACTTCACACTGTTTTTTACAAACTGAAGTGAGGCAGCACTTCATTTTCTATTGGTGCTATTTTCCAATAGGCTCAGATGATGGTTTGCATATTTTATTTCCTTTGTTGGTCTTCTCCTGCCTTTAGATTCCAACTTTAGATCTCCCACCTGCTGGCTTTCAGACTAGAACTTATACCTAACTGCAGATCTTGAAATGTCTCAGTTCCAAAATTTCAGGAGCTAATCCTATATAATAAAAGGCTAATATGCAAATAGACCGAACGCAGAACAACCAGTCGCTATGATGTGCACTGGCCACCAGAGGGCAGACGGTCAATGCAGGAGCTTCCCCCTAGTGGTCAGTGCACTCTCACAGGGGGAGTGCCACTCAGGCCAGAAGCCAGGCTCACAGCTGGCAAGTGCAGTGGCAGTGATGGGAGCCTCTCCAGCCTGTGGCAGTGCTAAGGATGTCTGACTGGTTTAATCCTGCTCCCCACAGACATCCCCTGAGAGCTCCCAGACTGCGAGGGGGTGCAGGCCAGGCTAGGGACCCCCCTCCCCAAGTGCAGGAATTTCACGCACTGAGCCTCTAGCTCCTTAATCTCTATATATCATCTATCTAAAGCAAATGTTTGTTTTTATATGTCAATAGTATTAACCAATCGTTATTGGTGCCAATTCAGCACCAACAGGAATCCCCAATTTGGGGTGAATAAGGAAGCTTTATTTAGTGCCTACAGCTCAAAGGTAATAAATACAACATGGCTGTGACGGCACTGCTGTGGAACACCTCAATAGTGCTACTGTGCTGCACGGATGTGAAGCTGCCCTGGGGCCAGGGCCCTCCTCAGCTAGGTAGCTCCACTCGTCCATGGTCCATTCCACTCTGCCTTACTCTGCGCCAGTCTCCTCTGGCAAATATTTTCAGTGTTTCAGCTCCAGCTGGGGAAACACAGTCTTCAGTCTTTGGTGGAAAGTGTGCTCCTATAAAGTTTTTGTTGCTGTTGATCCTAACCAAGGATCTTTTTTCCATTGATTTTTAAAGAGCGGGAGGAATAGAGACCGAGAGAGAAACAGAGAAATATCGATGTGAAAGAAATATTGATTGGTTGCCTCCTGCACCCACCTGACCGGGGCTGAGGAACCTGCAACCAGAATTGCACT
The DNA here is from genome assembly GCA_004026665.1 of Murina feae. Classification (NCBI taxonomy): domain Eukaryota; kingdom Metazoa; phylum Chordata; class Mammalia; order Chiroptera; family Vespertilionidae; genus Murina; species Murina feae. The sequence goes on from PVJC01034786.1 coordinate 11,224, forward strand.
TGTGACCCTTCAGTTTGTGGAGAGATGCTCTAACCACAGAGCAAAACTGGTCAGGGCTAAAGTATTTTTTTAAAATATATTTTATTGATTTTTTTACAGAGAGGAAGAGAGAGGGATAGGGAGTTAGAAACATCGATGAGAGAGAAACATCAATCAGCTGCCTCCTGCACACCCTCCATTGGGGATGTGCCTGCAACCATGGTAGGTGCCGTTGACTGGAATCAAACCCGGGACCCTTCAGTCCGCAGCCCACCGCTCTATCCACTGAGCCAAACCGGTCAGGGCTGGGCTAAAGTATTTTTAAATTAAGGTATGGACAGTGTTTTTTAGACATAATGCTATTACACACTTAATAGATTACAGTGTAATCATAAATTATCTGTGCACTGGGAAACCAAAGAATTCTTTTGGCGCACTTGATATTCACTTTATTGTGGTAGTCTGGAACCAAAGATGCAATATCTCCAAGGTAGCCTTGCAATTACAGTCCTCTATGTCTCCAGTACAACCCTTTAGCAAATTGCCCTGGCTTCCAAAGCTGATGTTGATTCTAATTAACCTAATTCTGAATCTCTCATAAGCCTCTTGCTGTTTTTAGTACCAACTGATGAGCACCTCCATTTACACAACTAGTCTAAAAAGCTACTGATCGAAGATGTCATCTCTGAACAACCATTTTAATCAATCCAATTTTAAGCCATATACAGATCACGTCCCTGAAATTTCCAAAGAAAATTTTTTTTAATTATTCCAAATACTAACACATTTTTATTTTCATTCGATACTACTCAACATGCTTAAAGTGGCATCAACAGACACAGCTCTTCTCTTTAAAAGAAATTTGATAATGATCTCTAATTACTAAAATTTATCATGTGTTGCCCTTACCAGTTTGGCTCAGTGAATAGAGCATCAGCCTGTGGACTGAAAGGTCCCAGGTTTGATTCCAGTCAAGGGCATGTACCTTGGTTGTGGGCACATCCCCAGTGGGAGGTGTGCAGGAGGCACCTGATCGATAATTCTCTCCCATTGTTGTTTCTAACTCTCTTCCTTCCTCTCTGTAAAAAATCAATTATATATATATATATATATATATATATATATATATATATATATATATATTATCATGTGTCAAGTTGCTAAGCTAAATGGGGCCTTTTTAAAAAGAAACAGAAGTAAACATATGCAATTGAAGGCCCCTAGTGTCCTCTCAGAGATTGAGGGGGACATAACAAATCAGGGATGCTTTCCAAACCTCTGGATACTAGCCCTGGCTGGTTTGGCTCAGTGGATAGAGCACTGGCCTATAGACTGGAATCCTGGGTTTGATTCTGGTCAAGGGCATATGCAAGGGTTTTGGGCTTGGTCCCTGCTAGGGAGCATGCAGGAGGCAGCCAATCAATGGTTCTCTCTCATCATTGATCTCTCTCTCTCTCTCTCTCTCTCTCTCTCTCTCTCTCTCTCTCTGCCTTTCCCTTCCTCTCTGAAACCAATAAAAAAGTATTAAAAAAAAAAAAATCTCTGGACACTAGATTCATTATGGAATCAGGAAAAAAAATGTGTGCTTGTAATCTTATCCTAAGTCAGAGGACTAGACTTAAACTATACTTATTCTACATTATTCTGATTAAAAATAAAATGACACAAATCAAGACTGTAATAATGAAAAAGAACATGTTTTTAATACCACAAGGATTAACTAAATAGACCATACAAAAATCTGTAAGGAAATGTAATACCGAGCAATATAACACATGTTTTATACTCATTTAAGACAAACCTTACAAATGAGTGTTACCAAGTTAGTTTAAAGAACATTTATGCTATTGAGTTTCATACCTCAGTCAATTCTTCAAATCCCACTTTTATATCTAACCATTCTAGTCTTGCTTAAAAATACTCCCGAAAATTGAAAACACAAAAGGGAAAATTTCCGATTCTAAGATTTTTAGAGAAAGACATGGGTGTGAGTGTGACAGTAAAAGATCCTCCAGCCCCCTCCTCCCCAGCTGAGCCTCACCAGCCAGGACAATAAAAAATGTTCATAAATAAAAATAAAGATTTCATAAATACTTTCTAATTTCACATGTATGGAGCTTAATCCTTTCTCCCATTACAATGCTTGCAGTGGAGTAAGGATTAAGATACTGACTCTCAACACCTTCAACAACAAAGATAAAATTATTTTACAAAAGAGATACTGGTTCAACAAAAGATACAGTTGGCTATCTCACTGGGCTCTTACAGATTAAAATGTGCACACTTAACATTAGAAAATTCAGTTTCTTTCATTTTGTTTTAAAGACGGCATCATATCTCAGGAAAGAACAGCCAAATACATGCCGCAGTCCCCAATTACAAAGGGCTGGCTGAGACCTTGTTTCTCTGCTGAAATACAAATCTTAGAAGTTAGGGAAAGGTGTAGAACCAGGGGTTCTAATTAAACAAGAAAAATCAGTTAATGACATTGGTACTCTATTCTTCACATCAGTATTAATGGAAACTCAATGCTTTTAAGTCAGAGAATCTGCCATTTCATTCCAAATCAAGCAGTTTTACAACCCCTACAAAGTAAAAGAATTACATAAAGATGTAACCCAATTTGACTCCTTTAAAGACACGGCAATATGAGAGAAATTGGTTTTCTGTAAGCTTCTCCTGAGTTTTGCAGGCTTCACGGTACATCAGAGGCCCAATACTCTAGTAGTTCATGACAAAAGATAAAGGTGAAAAAGTAGACACAGAGATCTGTGAAAACTTCCCCCATTTTGCTGTACGTATCCATTGATCGATTTATCACTTCCGCAGGAATTCCAGATAATAGAAGTGCTGCTGTTAGTACTGTTGTCTTGATCTTCTTTTCACCCTGTACACAGAAAGACAAATAAATCCTACAGCTTTCAGAAACAACTTCAACTCTATAAAAATATTATCAGTGCTATTTTTGCCTAACTGATTTCAAAACTGTTAATGAAGTTTCAAAATATCAATCAATAATATATCAACAAGCATTATAAACATTCACTGAACATATAATATGTAAAGCAGTAAAATGCTAAGCAGTAGGGAGAAAGATATCATTCTTGCTATCAACAGTTAAAAAAAAAAAAAGGACAGTCCTAGTTGGTTTTGCTCAGTGGTTAGGGTGTTGGCCTGCGCACCCAAAAGTCTAGGGTCCCATTCCTGGTCAAAGGCACCTGGGCTGCGGGTGAGGGAGACACCAGTCTATGTGTGTCTCTAACTTTGGTGTTTATTTTTCTGTCTCTCTCTTCCCCACCTCCCTCCCTACCTTCCACTCTCTAAAAAGCAATGGAAAAAATCATCAGGGGAAGATTAATAAAGAATAAATAAACAGCCCTAGCAGGTTTGGCTCAGCAGGTTGGCTTGCAAATTGAAGGGTCCCAGGTTCAGTTCTGGTCAAGGGCACATGCTCAGGTTGTAGGCTCAATCTCCAGTGGGGGACTTGCAGGAGGCAGCCAATCCATGATTCTCTCTTATCATGGATGTTTCTCTCTCCCTCTTCCTTCCTTTCTGAAATCAATAAAAATATATATTTTTTAAAAATAATAAATAAATAAAGGACAAAAATGAGTGCTAAATGAATGCCATGGATAATGTGTAGCATAGTGGCTCAAAGGAGATAGGAATTATTCCAGGGTTTTATATATAAGTAAAGCACAGGGAAGGATATCAGGAGAAAAAGGGATTAAAAACAGGCCTTCAAGAATAAGCAAGATTTATATAGAAGTGAGAGGAGAAATCTTATTGAAAGGAAAGTTCATGGGGAAAAGGGAGACATATGTAATATTTTCAACAATAAAGAATTATTAAAAATAAATAAATATATATATTAAAAGAAGAAAGGTAAGTCTCATGACAACAAAAGTCTGAGTGACAGGTGTACTGGAGGACAGTGAGTAATTTTGTAAAAGAATCATAGGAATATTTTGTAGAGCCTAAATTAGCATGCAAAGCAACTCACACTTGATTATACATGCAATAAGATATTACTGAACATTTACTTCCTAATATAATTTTCTATCTTCATCTTTTAAGAAATTCAAGCTGAATTTTCATTTAATTTACTGATCCGGTGTCACCAAATCCAGTCATGATTCAAAAATTTTAGTAATATAAAAACCTATAGTTACCCAAAAGAAGCCAATGTCCACAAAAAGATTAATACAAGGAAATCCTTAGCTGTTTTAGTCATAATAACCAAAAATTAGAAACAACCAAAAAAATCTATCAACAGATTAGATAAATAAATGAATATATTCATACAAAGGAATATTATTTAGCCAAAAAAGGGGAGGAATAAATTATTAATATATTGAACAACATGGATGATTATCAAAAACACTATGCAGAAGAAGCCTTGTAAAAAATGCATGAATAGGAATAATTCCATTTATATGAAGTACTAAAACAGAAAAAAGTAATCGACGGTGGGAAAAAGAAAATCTGAGTCTAGGGGCTGGGACTACAGTTGCCTGGAAAGGGGCATGATGACATTTCCTGATTAGTGATGTTCTAAACCTTGAAAGAATTTGGGTTTCATAGCCTGTCAAAACTCATTAAATGGAATGCCAAAACGTGAGCAATTCATTGTATGAAAATGTTACCATAAATTTTTTTTTAAAAAAAGAGCCCTGCGCATGGAAAGGTTGCTGGTTCAATCCCTGGTTGGGGCACATATGGAAGGCAACCAATTAATGTCTCTCTCTCTCTCTGTCTCTCCCTCTCTTTCTCTCACTCACTCCCTCCTTCCCTCCCTCCCTTCGTTCCTCTCTAAGCATGTCCTCTGATGATGAGTGTTGAAAAAGAAGACAAGAACAATAAACAAACATTGAATTGTAATGATATTTAAGCTGAAATGTGCAGGGGTAAATAAAGTATGTTGATATTGCGACAGCATGGATGGATCTGGAGATTATGATAAGTGAAATAAGCCTGTCAGAGAAAGGCAAATACCCTATGATCTCACTTATATATGAAATCTAATCAACAAAATAAACTGACAAACAAAATAGAACTAGAGTAGCAGAGAAACCAAGATGGTGGCATAGGTGAACACCAGAAATGCTGCTGGGCACAACCATTTCAAACCACAACGAAAAGAAAAAACGAACACCACCCAGACCCACAGGAAGGCTGCCTGAGTGGAAAATCTACAACTAGGAAGAGACTGAGACACAGAGGAGGTGCGGAAGTAAAGGGCAGAGGTACGGAGGCACGCGCGAAGGGGCTCACAGAAAGGGCTGGAAGCATTCGTACCGGAGGGAGGCACAAGCTCCCAATGGCTCTGAACTCCAGTTCCAGGCGAGTTTCTGGGGACTCAGAATCATACGGGGAGGAGCTGGACTGTCTGGCATCATCTGGCACTGTATGGCACTGGGAGGAACTTCAGAGGGGTTTGAGACCTGGTGCCTCTTAGGGCAGGGCTGAGAATCAGCCATAGCTGGTTGCTCCGCCCTGTAGATTCCCCAAAACTCCGCCCAACCCAAGCTGCACACAGAGGCTTTTGCATATAAAAGGCTGGCAAGCCCCAGGCAGAAGCTAAAATAGCACCTCCTTAGAGTTCCAAGAGACTGTGTACCCAGTGGTCAGAGCGGGACCACCCAGTCTACAACTCCTAAGACTCATAAGGGACACACTTAGGGGGCAGACTCAGTGAGCACCAAAGCCACACTGAAGCAAGTCTTGCCCCATAAGGGTGTCTCCAGCATAGAAGTTCTCCCATCACAGACACAGCTGATTAAAGCCACTCTGTCAACACAGGGAAGCAGTCAAAATGTGGAGACAAAGAAACAGGTCACAAAAGACAGAAATGGAGGAATGCAAACGACAGGATATAGAGTTCAAAACCATGGTTATAAGGTTTTTCAAGAATTTTCTAGAGACCACCGATTAATTTAGTGAGACCCTCGAGGATATCAAAAAGGACCAGCTAGAAATTAAGCATACATTGACTGAAATAAAGAATAATATACAGAGATCCAACAGCAGACTAGAGGATTGCAAGAATCAAGTCGAAGATATGAAATATGAAGAAGCAAAAACCAACCAGCCAGAAAAGAAAAAAGAATCCAAAAATATGAAGATAGTGTAAGGAGTCTCTGGGACAACTTCAAGCGTATCAACATCAGAATTATGCCAGAAGAAGAGAGAGAGCAAGATATTGAAAAGCTATTTGAAGAAATAATGACAGAAAACTTCCCTCACCTGGTGAAAGAAATAGATTTCCAAGTCCAGGAAGCACAGAGAACCCAAAACAAAAGGAACCGAAGGAGGACCACACCAGGGCACATAATAATTAAAATGCCAAGGGCAAAAGACAAGGAGAGAATCTTAAAAGCAGCAAGAGAAAAGCAGTTACCTACAAGGGGCACACATATGACTGTCAGCTGATTTCTCAACAGAAACTTTGCAGGCCAGAAGGGAGTGGCAAGAAATATTCAATGTGATGAATAGCAAGAACCTACAACCAAGATTACTTTACCCAACAAAGCTATCATTCAGAATTGAAGGTCAGACAAAGAGCTTTGCAGACAAAAAAAAGCTAAAAGAGTTCATCACCACCCAACCAGTATTATATGAAATGCTGAAAGGTACCCTTTGAGAAGAGGAAGAAGAAGAAAAAGTAAAGATAAAAATTATGAACAACAAATACATATCAACAAGTGAACTTAAAAATCAAGTGAATAAAAAAAAAATCTCTCCCAGCAAACAAAAGCCCGGGGCCAGATGGCTTCACAGGGGAGTTTTACCAAACATTTAAGGAAGAACTAAAACCTATCCTCCTCAGACTATTCTAAAAAACTCAAGAGGAAGGAACACTTCCAAACTCATTCTATGAAGCCAGCATTACCCTAATACCAAAACCAGATAACGACAACACAATGAAAGAGAATTACAGGCCAATATCCCTCATGAACATAGATGCCAAAATTCTCAACAAAATCCTATCAAATCAGATCCAACAGTACATCAGAAAGATCATACACCACGACCAAGTAGGATTTATCCCAGGGATGCAAGGATGGTACAATATCCGCAAATCAATAAATGGGATACATCACATAAACAAATTAAGAGATAAAAACCACTTAATCATATCAATTGATGCAGAAAAAGCATTTGAACAAAATCCAGCACCAGTCTTTGATAAAAACTCTCAGCAAGATAGGAATAGAAGGATCTTAACTCAACATAATAAAAGCTATTTATGACAGACCCACAGCCAACATCATACTCAATGGGCAAAAACTAAAACCATTTCACCTTAGAACAGGAACAAGACAGGGTTGCCCACTCTCACCACTCCTGTTTGACATAGTACTGGAAGTATTAGCCATTGCGATTAGACAAGAAGAAGATATAAAAGGCATCCAAATTGGAAAAG
>PVJC01034787.1:0-18619 GCA_004026665.1 Murina feae
GTAATTTTAAAAAATGTAAAAAAAAAAACAAAACATTTCTCACTTAAGCCAAGTTGAACTGTTGGCGCTTGTTTAATTTTCCTTTTGCTTCTTTGACATCTTGTGTTTCATACAGGCCCTTTTCTGAAAAGGGAGGAAACTTTTCCACTGTTTTAGACATGCAAAATCAAATGGTCATCATAATCTTTTATTAAAATCTAAAATCTTGAATGTAATACAATTGGAATTGTAGAGTACCATATTTTCTGGCATATAAGACGACTTTTTAACCCAGGAAAATCTTCTCAAAAGTCAGGGGTCATCTTATACGCCGGATGTCGTCTTATAGAGCGGGTGCTGAGACTTTGGAGCCAGACTGGAAAATCTGTGGTCGATGCATATGGTGGGGGGAGCTCAAAAACGGCCGCACTCCATTCATTTCAATGGAGCCAGACGGAGACAGCAAGTGTCTCCGTCCTGACGTTTTAACCCAGGAAAATCTTCTCAAAAGTTGGGGGTCGTCTTATATGCCCAAAAATACGGTATGTACTGTGTTGTGTCTGGCTTCTTTCACTTGGCATGATGTTTCCGAGTTCCTTCCAGGTTGTTGCATGTATTAGTACTTCATTATTTATTGCTGAATACTATTTTATTGTATGGGTATACTACAATATGCTTATTCTCCTGCTAGTGGTTATCTGAACTGTTTTCTAGTTTGGGAGTATTATAAATAAAGCTATTGTGACTATTGTTGTGAAGGTTTTTTTCTGAAAATCAAAACCAAAAATGAAACACAAGCAAAAAACTTCACTCCTGTTGGATATGTAATTAGAAATGGAATTGCTGAGTCAGAAGTTAGATGTTAAGTTTAATCTGGTAAGCAGTGCTTTGAAGTAGTTATATAAAGTTTGTAAAACTAATATATGGTTGATAGATGTCATAAAAATAGTTACTTTTGAGTTGAGGGCAGTTTGGGGCCAGAAAGGGATATGAGGCAATGTCCTAAGATGGTGGAAAGTTTTACAATCCTGGGTAGTCATCACACAGGGGTAAACATAAGTGAAAAGTCATCCAGTTCTACACATAAGATTTGTGCAAGTTACTATATGTAACTTACCCTATATAATAAAGAGGGAATATGCAAATTGACCGTCACTCCAGTCAATTTGCACCCACAGCTGAGGCTAAGTTCCCATAACGAGCCTTAAGGAGCAATCAGCAGGGACGTGAGGCTGCGCGCCCATCCACCTCCTGCATGGGCTTGACAGGGGACCTCAGGTCGTGCCTTCCACCCGCAGGGCTTAACAGGAGACCTCAGGCTGCTCCCCGCAACCTGGCACCAGGTCAGAGGAACTCAGGCTGCACCCTCTTCCCTGGTGCCAGGCCAGGGGACCTCAGGCCATGCCCCCCGCCCTGGCCCCAGGCCAGGAGACCTGAGGCTGTGCCCCCCACCCAGTGGGACTTGACGGGGTCCTTCAAGGTGTGCCCCCCACCCTGGTGCTGGGCCAGGGGACCTCAGGCTGTGGCCCCTGCCCTGGTGCCAGGCTGGGGGATCACAATCCACTCCCTCCACCCAGCAGGGCTTGATGGGGGACCTCAGACCATGCCCCCCTGCCCTGGCACCCAGGGGACCTGAGGCTGCACCTCCCCCCACCTGGCAGGATCTAGCCCAATGAAGGGGGGCCGTCCAGGTTTGGGTCTCGAGCAATTTTGAGGTGCACGTGTGTGGTTGAAGACTTGACTCTGGGTTCCATGGTGCACCCTAGACTCTGACAGGAGGAATATTTTCATATACGTTTTACTAATTTTCTTTAATCTCTGACACTTCTATTATAGAGAAAGGGCAAATAACAATATTAAAATATTTCCTCTAATTAATCCCCCTTTAATGTGCATAAATTTCGTGCACTGGGCCACTAGTATCTCAATAAAAGATTAAAAACAAAACTACAATCCTGTGCCACCTGAAGCTGTCTTCTCTTCAACTATAACATTTTACTTGCCTTTTATCATTCTGGCCCCCTCCATTCTTGCTACAAATCCTTACCTAAAAATTACTTACTAGTTTTGCCTTCCATTAGAAAACAGAATCTGGTTATTTCTCAAGTCAGTCTTTCAAATATTAAGATGGTTAAAACATCTCTACTAAGCCAATTATTTCCTGAATAAATACCTCTAGTTCCCCAACTGATATATTCTTCAGAATTTCTCACTTATTTTTGTTACAGAGCCACGGGTGATTTCAAAATATGAGAATTAGAAGTGGCAATAACCCTCCCTGAAACCTGACCAGGACAAGTCCAGTGAGATATGCAGTCTGAATACCAGCTAGGACAGCCTGGTGTAGAGCAGCTGGAACTTCTTGTTTGCCTCAATGACTGGATAGGCAACAACACCTCCCAGATTCTATTCAGATTCACTGCAGCCAAATCCAGGTCCTTTCTCTTTTACTTGAGCCATGAAAATTTTGGAACCTAGAAGTAGGATTTTCCATTTGACTCCATTAAATTTTAAATCTTAAAATGAAATAGAAACTATTAAATATGAATCATATCATTCCAGCCTACCAGTCATTGTTCTGACTCATGCTACCACCCAAATTTGCTCCATACACTTTGTGACCTTCCTCCCCATATGATCACTATCATTATCAAAATTACTGCTAACATTTTTCAAGGGCTTATTAAGTGCCAGGTACTGGTGTCAATCACTTACTCACATTATCTATTTGTTCTTCACAACAACTCTATGAGACAGGACCTACAGTTAACCCTGTTTCATAGATGGGGAAGGTGAGGCATAGAATGGTTAAGATATAAAGTAATATCAAGTATTTAGAACAAATATCAGCTATCCCCAGAGCACATGATTTTTAACTGTGCTATGTTGTCTATAAGGTCTGATTTTAAAAATATTGACCATGGCAATACTAAGAGAGAATTCAGGAATCATATTCCAGAGACCACCCTAAATTTGCAATGGTCTCAATGACATATGTGCAACCCTTTATTATATCTATTGGTATAATAGGTATTAATTATATAATTATTATAGTACTAGTGACCCAGTGCACAGATTCATGCACATTGAAAGAAAATTAATTAGAAGGTGGCTGGCGGGTCGGGACTGGGTGAGAAGGGCCGGACATGCCCTGGAGCTGACCTCCTGTGATTCCTCCTCAGCTGACAGCACCTGGGACAGTTCTGTGATTCGAAGGGCATCTGCAGAGTGAGTGGGGTCCCCCTGGCAGGTGGGGTCCCTTGGCCTGGCCTATGGGGATCGGGCCGAAACCAGCTCTCCAACATCCCCCAAGGGGCCCAGAGTGCAAAAGGGCACTCTACAAAGTTGCTGCCATACAAGGTGCGGAATGCAAGTGTGCAGTAAACCAGATTCGGGGCCAGCTGTGCTCCAGCAACAACATAACCCACAGCCAAAGGTAGAATCATGTGGCTCCGCGAGGGCTTGGGCTCCCTCTGCTCTGGTTCCAGGGTGCAACACCTGAGAACTGCCACTGCCAAGTCACTGCAGCTTGACACTAAACCATATGCAGGGACAACAGTGCCCCAGCAGCAACATAACCCACAGTTGAAGGTGGAATCATGCAGCCCCATGAGGGATCGGGTTCCCTCCTCTCTGGTTCTGGGGTGCATCACCTGAGAACCATCACTGCCAAGTCACCACAGCTTGGCAGCACATGCATTGAGCTTTTGCCCGCTGGTGGTCAGTGTGCATCATACCTACCAGCCAGTTGGCCAGTCAAATGGTTGCTTAGCCTTTTGTATATATAGATACTAGAGGCCCAGTGCAAGAAATTCATGCACTGGGAAGGGGTCTCCCCTCAGCCCGGCCTGCACTCTCTTGCAGTCTGGGACTCCTTGGGGGATGTCCACCTGTCGGCTTAGGCCCGATCCCCCTAGGATTTCGCAATACAGAATCTCTCACTCCTTACTGCTTGTTTGCTTGTTCTTTATCACTTGGCTCGCTGCTCCTTAGTGCTGCCACGGAGACAGGAGAGGCTCTCACCACCGCCACTGCACAAGCCAGCTGTGAGCCCAGCTTTTGGCTAAGCAGCACACTGTGAGAGCACACTGATCAACAGGGAGAAGCTCCTGCGTAGAGCATCTGTCCCCTGGTTGTCAGTGTGCATCATAGTGACTGGTCATTCTGGTCATTCCATCGTAATGGTTGTCTAGGTTTTTATTATATAGATTAACTATATTAATTAATGGTATAATAGGTTTTATGACCCATCATTCCACATTATCTAAAAAGATAGCATTAAAAACATTATCAAATGTTTTATTTAAATAAAGATATAAATACAGTTGACCCTTTAACAATGGGAGGGTTAGGGATGCCTACCCCCACGCAGATGCCCCTCAGTATGCAGGAAGGATTGGTTCCAGGATCTCCTCTGGAGTTACCAAAATCTGCAGATGCTCAAGTCCCATACATAAAATGGCATAAAATAGGGGCTGGGCTACAGTCAGCTGTCACATCTGAAGGATCCACGGCTGGTTAAAAATGAAGATGTAAAACTGTGGGACATGGAGGGCCAATAACATATTTACTGGGGGGGAAATATGCATATATTTATTGAAAAAATATGCATATAAATGGACCAATGCAGTTCAAATCTGAGTTGTTCCAGGTCAACTGTACTTCTACAGTATTCCTCTAATTCAGAAATATGGCCATTTACATTAATAAGAGACATTGAAATACCATAGTATATAGTCCGAAGCGTTCACATCCACTATCTCATCTGTTTTTATTTGGCAAAACTTCCTTAGTAAATCCATGTTGGATCTTTAATCACCTCTTTCTTTCCTAAGTGTTCATAAACAATATAATCATCACTTCTATAATTTTGCTGGGATTCACTTATTTGCTTAAATTCTTTTTAAAAAGAATCAAAATCATTGAGGGGAAATATAAAATAGAAATAAATAGCCCTAACCGGTTTGGCTCTGTGGATAGAGCATCGGCTTGCGGACTGAAGGGTTCGATTCCAGCCAAGGGCATGTACCTTGGTTGCAGGCACATGCTCAGTGGAAGGTGTGCAGGAGGCAGCTGATCGATGTTTCTCTCCCATTGATGTTTCTAACTCTCTGTCCCTTTCTCTTCCTCTCTACAAAAAATCAATAAAATATATTAAAAAAATAGAAATAGTTGTGTATTTTTCTCATCTTATTAGCACATTGCTTTCTTCTCCAAATAGTATTACTAGAAGATAGATCAAAGCATTGGACAACAGCACACAACTGTGAAAATCATCTTCAAAAATTTTTTCTTTAAAGATGAAGCAATACAGGTCCAGAGAAGCTAAATGACACACATAAGAGCTGCTTACCTAATTAGTGACAGAATTGGTCTTGCAATACCTTGTCCTCGTCACCATCCCATACTGCAAGCATGGTACTTGCTTTTATCATTATTCTCTTACTAAGGGCCCGGTGCACAAAAATTTGTGCACTCGGGAGGTCCATCAGCCCAACCTGTGCCCTCTCGCAGTCTGGGACCCCTCTGGGGATGTCCACCTGCTGGCATGCCTGGTCAGCCTGGGTGAGGGGCTGATGGCTGTTTGTGGGCTGGCCAAGCCCCCCAGTGTGGATCCTCACCCCATTGGGGTGTGGCCAGCCTGGGTGACGGGCTGAGGGGTGCTTTCAGGCTGTCCACAGTCCCTTCAGGTTTTGGGTCCCTACTGGGGTACTTGGCCAGCCTGGGTGAGGGGCTGATGGCTGTTTGCAGGCTGGCCAAGCTTCCAAATGGGGTCCCTCACCCCATTGGGGAGTGGCCAGCCTGGGTGCAGGTTTGAGGGGCGTTTTCAGGCTTTCAGGCTGCCCACAGACCCTTCCGGTTTTGGGCCCCTACTGGGGTACCTGGCCAGCCTGGGTGAGGGGGTGATGGCTGCCTGCAGGCTAGCCAAGCCCCCCAGTGGCATCCCTAACCCTACTGGGGTGTGGCCAGCCTGAGTGATGGGCTGAGGGGCACTTTCAGGCTACCCAGTCCCTTCAGGTTTTGGGCCCCTACTGGGGTACTTGGCCAGCCTGGGTGAGGGGCTGGTGGATGTTTGCAGGCTGCCCAAGCCCCCCAGTGGCGTCCCTCACCCCATTGGGGTGTGGCCAGCCTGGGTGATGGGCTGAGGGGTGCTTTCAGGCTTTCAGGCTGCCCACAGCTCCCATTGACCCAATGTCCCTGCAAGGCTGGCTGGACGCAGGTTTCTGAGGTTTGTTTATCTTCTATAATTGATACACTGTTCCTTTAAGCTGAGGCCTAGGCAGTTAACGAAACCTCCTCTCTGCTTCATCTCTGGCTTCTATAATGAAACAATGTTTCCCTTAGAAGTCAGGCCCAGCCTGCTGTTTGCTTCTGCTCCTGAGACTTCTAGGATTGAGACTTTGTTGCAAATATGTTCCCTGGAGCAGAGAGAAGCCCAGGCCTGCAGTTTTATTCCTGCTGTAATGGAAACTGCCTATTTACTCAGCTTCCTGAGTGCTGGCCTCCATGTTGGCTGGGTTAATTTGCATACAGTCGCTCTGATTGGCTGGTGGGCGTGGTTTAGGCACCCCAAAGGGATGGTCAATTTGCATATTATGCTTTTATTATATAGGATGCTTTCTTTATCATTTTGCTTGGAAAATATATTTACAAATAAAATCTTAAGACTTTTGCTTCCTCTGGACTTTAGCTACCCTGAACAACTACTTACAGGTTTCTACCTCACTTGTATATACTTATTTAGCTATTTGTCATTCTGGTCTTTTCAGATACTTCAATCACTTGTGTTTCTTTTACATTTATCCCATTGGAAACAACTATAATCTCATCTTTTAGAATCTCCCATCCTTATTAAATCAATTCCCATAACACACACACACACACACACACACACACACACACACACACAACTGTATCTCCTATGCCAAATACTGTCATCTCAAAGTTAACATTCATTGACTCTCTATTTCTGGATTTATAATTGCCTTTCCTCTGAATTAAAAAAAAGAGTGAACGTTTGTTTTTGTTGTTGTTGTTGTTGTTGCTATGTTTTTTGGCTTTTAGATTTGGGGAATATGTTCATAACTAATGTTCCATTCTTTTATTATTATGGGCTATTATAAGATAATATGGTCTACTTTTTTAAAGATTCTTCCCTTTTGGTAAGAATTAAATCCAGGGAATCAATTACTCTTAGGCTTTGTTTAGTAGTAACTGAAGTGTTACTAAGGCAAGAATTTATTAGATACTTTGCTTTTAGCAAATGAAACTTCTTGTAGATCTACACACACTGCCATTCACACCATGTCTACAAATTCACAATCTACGTAGACTAGGTGGACACTGCACCTGTTCCCACATTCCACTTTTGCTTTCCTCATGTCATTGTTATGATTCAACAGAAGTAGGTAGTTGTCAATGGGTTATCTGAGTCTTGGCAGGCTCTTAATCATTTCTTAGTTACATTCCCCAAAAGACAGAGCATCTAAGGAATATGCTGGATCTAAAGAGGCCTCAATTTCCTGTAGTTAAGAAATCACCAGAGAGCAAAAGAAATTAAGTGATTATGGTTTAAAACAGGAAGTTTTTTATTTTTGTTTTACATATATTTCTTGATTTCAGAGAGGAAGCGAGAGGTAGAAAGAGATAGAAACATCAATGATGAGACAGAATCATTGATTGGCTGCCTCCTGCACACCCCACACTGGGGATCAAGCCTGCAACCCAGGCATGTGCCCTGACTGGGAATCAAACCCGTGACCTCCAGGTTCATAGGTTGATGCTCAACCACTGAGCCACCATGGCTAGGCTAAAACAGGAAATAAAGTTTCTGCACTAGAATTGTTTAAGGAAGGAAAATCAAACTGCAATAACTCCTTTATATTTATTGGCTGGAAAACTAGCAAGGTCTCCCTAATGGATAGAATTCTGCTTTCTCCCAGGGTCTGAAATCATTTCACTGGTCCCCTTCAGTGGCATTCCACTCCTTCATGTCTTAACCATTTTGCACTGTGTTCATTTCTCAACCACTTCAAGTAAAAAAAGGGGCCGAGCATGAACCCATTGTGCCACTCTCTTCACTTCATGATCAGATGGCAGTCCTTCCTCTGCTGAAATGGCCTCCAGGGCTTCAGAATAAAATCCAAGTGAGAGTCAAAGCTCTTCAAGGCCTCGTCCCTCCATAATTCACGCGAATCACCTTTGGCTCTTGGCAGCAGCCCTCTGCTGTGCCTCTGTTCTGTGAGCTACACAGAGTTCTCGACACAGTGATGTCAATCTTGCCTGGAACCTTTCGATATGCTCTCTTTGCCTACAGCACCTTCACTCTCTGGCTCCACTCAGATTCCATCTCCGCAGGGAAGGCTTCTCTCACTGCCCCTGGGTGAGGTGTCTCTTCCATCTTGGGTTGAACTATCACAATTGTCACACTTTACAGCAATCGTCTGTTCTCTTATTTCCCTCTCCTACTTACATGGTGTGCTTCAGGGATAAAAGTTGTTTCTTTAACACTTTGTCCCCACACACAAAACGAAGTCTGAAACATAATTGGTGGTCAATGTTTGCTAAGTAAAACCATAAATTAATATACTAACATCTCAAATTACTTTATATTAGTTTCTTTCTATATGCAAACATCTACATATAATTTAGTTTCTGGAGCCAAAGTGATGGTGTTGATGTTTGTTTTAAGAGGAAGTAACTTGTTATTTCTCAACATGTGTATTGCATTTATCTTTCCTTAAGGCATTTAGAAGAATGCAGGAAAGTGTATTAGATGTCTATTTGAAACAGCAGTGGAATGAAAAAATGGGGCAGAAAGAAAGCAAGAATAAACACTGAAACATGGTTGAAGAAAAGTAGAAGAATTTGGGGCCAGAAACAAGGAGAGCAAACAACACCACTTCTGGTTCCCAAGGACCCTTTATGGGAATGATGCCGCTAAAAAACAGATCATCTCAGGAAGAAAGACTCTTAACTTTTCAAGTCATAAATGGCTCATAACAACAAATTTGAAATTTAATGTAATAATCTTGGGAAATTTTACGTAACTATGAGTTCAGCTGTCAATTTGATGTGTCTTGGAAAATCCATGAGACAAAACTTTAGATAGGAAAGATCAATTTTTTCAGTGATAATCTTTTTTTACCTAATTTCCTTTGTTCATCTATAATAATAACAATCAAGATGTGATTTTAAAAGGACTATTACTGTTTCCATTCATGAGATGGGTCAACTAAGGGTCAATTTCATATCTATAATTCTAAGTGTTTTAGGGGTAGAAGCTAGAAGATAAATAAGTCCCAAAGTACCTCCCAAGTGACGACACTATGTCAAATGCATCTTCATCTAACAAGTCAAGCATTTGCTACAGATGTTCTGAATGTTCACACCAGTACATGAGTGTCAGAGAAGAAAACAGCACAGGGCTTGCTCTCAACAGGTTTCTTTCTCTGCACTTCCCGCAATACATTTCCAACAGAGTCATGGAGCATTGATTCAACCTGCTTCAACTTACTGTGGGGTTTTTTTGTTTGTTTGTTTTTTAAAAAACATCTCACTTCACTAAACTGAAAGCTTCTTGGAAATACATATTCATCTCTAAATCTGGAAGGACATAAAAGTATCTTCAAAACAATGGTTTGGGGGAAAAAAATCAAAACAAGGGTCTGATAGATCCTTGCTGAATTAATTTCAAAAATTAACCTAATTACTCTCTGTAATCATTTAAGAGTACGGAGTATCATGTATCCCTTTTCTTAGTCAGGCAACAAATTCATATATTTGAAATTTGTATTAATTAAGCACATGCTTTAGGAGCCACTAATTGATCAACCAAACAAACAAAAATGACAAACAAAATGCAGCCATTTCTTTTTCCTAATCTGTTATGGATATATGATGTATTATTACTGTTCCATTAGGTGATGGTTGTCTTCCATGTGGCTATCTACTCTAATAAAAGCGTAATATTGAAATTGACATTTCTTCGGAACGCCCAAGCCACGCCCACCAGCCAATCAGAGCGACTGTATGCAAATTAGCCCAGCCAAGATGGCAGAGGCCGGAGCCCCGGTAGAAGCCGCAGACCTTGGCCCAGCAGGGCAGACTGAAGACCTCTGCCCCGGGATCCAGGTGGCAGCTGCAGGGGCAGGAGCAGCCAGCCGACCCCTAGGCTGCGGCCTGGATCGATCACGGGGCACACAGACGGAGGCTAAGCTTCCGTGTGCCCCCCGATCCAGGTGGCAGCCACGGGGCGGGAGAAGCGAGCCCACGCTGCGGTCCAGGGGAGACAGAAGCTGTGCCATTGGCGGGTCCCCGAATGGAGGGGTGGATGGTCCAGAGGTGGAGGTGCTCTTGCTTTGCAGCTGCAGTGCCAGGGCTGCATGGGCAGCTGCCACCTGGCTGGGGCTGAGCCCTGAGCTGGGGGTTAATGCCCCCTCCCCATGGAAGCATTAATGAGGGAAGGAGGGCTGCTCCCCCTCTCACACATACACCACTTCCTGGGCCCACTCTCTCGCTGGCTCCATTTTCTCTGCCACAGGGGCAGGGGTCTCCTGTGAGAGGCCCTATCTCCCTTCAGAGCTGGGGTGAATCCACAGGAGCCAGGGCAGGGGGCGGGCGGAAGGAGCAGCAACCAGGAAGAGTTTGGGGGGAAGTAACCAGGTGGGAGAGGGGTGGAACAGGATGGAGGGAAGAACTTTATAAAAGAGTCAGTGGACAGCAGAGTTAAAAAAAGAGGATGTATGAGTGAACTGTAGGGCCCATAATGAAAACCAAGTACAGTTGTGTACTGGGGACAGATTTTAAAAGTAGAAGTCAGAAAAGAAAAAAAGATAAATGATAGTAGATAATTAGGCAGGTAGATAGGTATTAAAACAGTGGAAGTAAGTAGAGAAGAATGTATGACAAAGGTAGGATGAGAAAAAAGGGGGAGGGAAGAAAAGTTATAAAGGGGGAGCTGGTAGAGCTTAAAAAGAGAATGGGAAGAAGGAAGGAATGGGGAAGGAAGCAAAGCAGGTCAGAGGGAGGAAGTGAAGAAAATTAAGGTGGGAAGGAAGGAAAAGGGGAGGGTGGGCAGGGGTAAAGATAAAGGAAAGAAGGAATGTGGGAAGGGAAGGAGGGTAGTAGAAAAATGGGAAGAATGGTGATGAAACACAAATAGGAAATAAGGAGGAAAGAAAAGTTTATAAGTGATGAGTCAGTAGGAAAAGTGTTACATAAAGGAGAAAAATTGTGTGAGAGGAAGAAGCCAATAAGGAAGTCAAATACAATTGTGCTTGAAGGGGTTAAGATTAAAAAAGAAAGTTAATAGGAGTGACCAGGCCGGCAGGGGAGAGCAGTTAGGGGGATCAGGCAGGCAGGCAGGCAGAGTGGTTAGGGCAGGCAGGCAGGTTAGCAGTTAAGAACCAGAGGTCCTGGATTGTCAGAGTCCCCAAGAACTCCATATTGGAGAGGGTGCAGGTCGGGCTGAGGGATCACCCCCCGCTTACCCCCCATGCACGAATTTCGTGCACCGGGCCCCTAGTCTTTAATAAAATTTCTGTTTGCTTCTGTTTATGATACGATACAAAGAAAACAAAAGAAATGTAGATATTTTTTGGTTCTAGAAGTATGAGGTCATTTTATCCCCCCTTCAAAAAGCCAATCTAAACCCCTTTTTAACCAAGGCATAAAACTTCACTAAAGAAATAAAGGGGATTAACATAGCAGAACCTCAAAAAGATGTGCCACCTGGAAGTTCAATGATTTAAGAGGGAAATACAACAAGACTTTAGTAATGTGAGGTAGGGGTAGGCGAGGGGCAGGAAAGAACTACACCTAAAAAAATTCATCTTATGCTACAAAGTCAAACATCAGATATTATTTGCAACTTTGGATTGGATTACTCCAGAATGTCTGTGTCAGAGTGTCCTTCTGTGGATGGTGTCCTGAAGCCAAACACTGCAATTTATATTACGGTAATGGTTGGCTGAAAAGGGATGTTACCTTGGTAATTTATGATAACTAGGCAATAAGGATTACTAACATAAATTTGGAGGGTTTGTCCATGTGCCAACTATCTACATTACAGATGTATGTATTCATAAAATATCTTCCATCATGGGAGACAGGAGAAGTTTCTCATGTATGCTTTACTGAAATAACATCTATTACCAGAACTCTTACTCATGCATGGATAGTAGGACAGTCTATCATTTTGCAGCCTCAGAGCTCCAATCTTCTTGACGATCTATCTTAGTTACTTGCAGGACACTCAGTGCACAGCTATGCATGTGGGTCATAGTTTCCCAGTGACTTGTGCTTATTGGCCTGAAGCCATAGTGATGATAATTATTTTCCTTTTATTTGTTAAATTAATTTTTACTTTGAATATTTTATTACTCAATTATACTTTACTTTCAATATTATTTTGTATTAGTTTCAGGTGTACAGCTTAGTGGTTAGATAATCATATACTTTGTATAGTGTTCCCTTGTATCTCCAGTATCCAATTGAGACCATACATAGTTATCACATTATTATTAACTGTATTCCCTAAGTTTTACTTTATATCCCCATGACTTTTGTAACCAATCTGTACATCTTAATAGCTTTACCTCTTTATCTCAGTACCCCAAGGCCTCTGTCCTCTGGCAACTAGCAGTCTGCTTTCTGTATCTATGAATCTGTTTCAATTTTGTCTTTTGTTTATTTTGTTCTTTAGATTCCACACATAAATAAATGAATTCATATGGTATTTGACCTCTCTGACTGACTTATTTCACTGAACATAATACCCCCAGATCCATCCATATTGTCACAAATGGTAAGATTTCATTCTTTTCTTATGGCCAAATATTATTCTATTGTATATATGTACCACTGCTTTTCTATCCACTTTTCCATTGATGGGTATGCAGGAGGCAGCCGATTGATGATTATCTCTCATCATTGATGTCTGTATTTCTCTCTCTCTCTCCCTTCTTCTCTGAAATCAATAAAAACATAGTTTAGAAAAAAACAAACAATAAATAAATAAACAATCCAGGAGAGAGAAAAAAATGGCAGCTGAATAGGCAGATGTGTTCTGAACCTTATCCTGGAGCAGATAGAAGGAACATCTAAATCAAATAACATCCACCTAGAATAAAAGACATAGACACAACTGTGAGACAAGTCACAGCTGGGAAGGGCAGAGGACACCTGGAGAACGGTAGGATTAGGGATCTGGGCTGGAGAGAGTCATGAGACCATTGAACTGAGAGGGTCAGAAAGAAGCTGTATGGCACCAAGTCCACGTCCCTTGGGGATAGGCATAACATCCAACTGTGGGAAGGAATTCCACAGGGCTGCTGGTGATAGGGGATTCTAGATCTAAGTCCACAGCTGTGAGAGGCTGAGCCCAGAGGGACGGCCTCAAGCACTGCCCAAATCATGCAGTGCCAGGGACAGAGAAACTAGCAGTTGCATGGTTGTTTGCCTCTGTTTGGTCTTTGCTTTTATTCGTTAAACCAAGTTCATAGGACCTTTTAATTACAAACACTCACCCATGGCTGAGGTACAGGTGGAGATTCAGACATGTGGAGTCTGGGGAGAGGCTATAGAGGAGAGCGGTTTGGGGAGAGGTGACCAGGAGCCCAACTCTGGGACATTCCTGACCCTCCAGACCTAAGCAGCTATTTTTCTCCTGAAGAGCCAAGCCTCTCCCAGCGGCCTCAAGGCAGCTAATACAGCCACACCCAGAGTGGCACAAAGGACAACAAATCTGAATAGCCCCAAAAAGCACTCAGGGATTGGGTTGAAGAGAGGCCATTCAGTCCCAGAGAGCAATGCAGCACCCTTCCTAACTATAGCCCTGTCAGAAACAGCTGCTTGAGAGATTAAGACTGACAGCAGGCAGAAAGGATAAGTGGTCCCACCTGTTGGCAGTCAAGGCTGTGGAGATAGACACAAACAGAGGAGCAGTGGATTGCTTGGAACTTCAAAACAGTGCTTGACTATCCAATAGGAAACTGAGAAGTGGCAAACAGAACAGAAGGGTAAGATCTTAAACCAGCCCCCATGAGGCATTAAAACTCAGCTGAAATGATTGATGCTTCACTTTTTAATTTAATTTTATCTTTTACTAGCTGTACCCGGCCACGAGTTGGTGTGGCTCAGTCTGGTTAAATGGAAAAGAAAGAAAAGAGAAAGCGCACGTTTCTAATATGTTTAATTGCACAATGCTTGTGGGTATACAATATTTTTTTGTTGTTCTGTTGTCTATGCAGATATAGAGATTGTCTGGTTTGCCAACTCTAGAACACACAACATGTAATTGTCCATGTGAGAAGCAATCCATGTCTAGATCTGAACCACACAATTCTAAAGATTGGCCTTGAGCTTTGTTGATGGTGATTGCAAACACCAATCGAATTGGGAATTGCAATCTCTTAAATTGCAATGGCATATCTGTTGGAATCATAGGAATGTGAGGAATGAGGACATCTTCACCTTTGAAAGGTCCTGTGAAGACTGTTGCTTCTATGACATTGCTCATTAATTTTTTTACTACAAGCCAGTGCCGTTGAAAGCTTTGGGTGGTTGATATTTTGCAGCATGATAAGTGGCTTGCTGATTTTCACTTGCAGTACGTGCAGTGGCATCCCTGGCAGATTGAGTGAATTCAAAAATTCTGTTGGATAATTAACCACTTCATCTGCTTCCACAACAGTGTCTGCCTCTTTTTGAATGTTAGACTGAATAATATTGTTAAGTTCATAGATGTCTTTGTTCTTGGCCACAAGAATAGCTTGTTCACTCAACCAATCATGATTCTTATAATTGATTTGAATATTGGGAAATACTTTTCAACCAATTCTTCTCTTGACGTCACTAAGTTGCATGAATCGTAAATCGGAAACATTGAAATGGAATCGTAAAATATTTAGTATAGTGTGTGTTGCTTTTATGTCCAACAGATGGTGCTTTTTTTCAGAAAAAGCATGTTTTTTTTGGGGGGGGAACCCACACATCTATATAATAGTAGGTGTATAAAAATGCGCGTATTCAAATGCAATGCTGTGTCAAAATTTCAAAGCAATCAGTGAACAACTTTCAGAGATTTAAGATTTTTATTTATATTGATTTATAAAGAAAATTTTTTCTTTGTTTTGCATTATTTTTTCTTCATTCTATTTTTATTTTTTGTTTATCTTTTTATTTTTTTCTTTCTTTTCTTCTTATCCACTCATTCTCTTTCTACCTCCTCTACATTGAACTGAGGTCCTCCCCTTATTCATCTTTAACCTTATTTTCTACATGTAAGCTCTGCCTCTACAGATTCTGCACCCCTCTTTTTTGCTGGGTGTTTACTGTTTGCATTTTTTTGGTTTATCTGTTTGTTTTGTGGTGTTTTCTCCCCAAATATACTTTTTCTGCTTTTTTCTTTTCTCTCTTACATTTTTTTCTTTTCTTGATATCACTTTTGCTCTCTTTCTCCTAATTCTCTTTACTCTGATGGTCACTTATATTGGGGTTATCAGTGTCATGAGTACATTCATGTTTTGTTTCTTTGTGTCATGTCTTGTCGAGTTGTATTTTGTGCTGTTTAGTCAATGTGGTAGAAATTGAGCCACATAACCAGGCACCTTGAGAGGAAACTCCATTCATGAACAGGACAATAATAATCAAGACACAACTATACCAAGAAAACCCAAATATCCCAAGTAGGGGGCATCTCTACATTACCCAGCATAGAAGACCAGGGAGATTGCACCACTGGGTCCCACAAAACATTTACTATGTAAAATAAGTTAAAAACATCTGGGTGGCATAGCAATTTGATCTAATACATAGAAACAATCACATAAGAATAACAAAAATGGGGAGACAAAGAAACAACCCCTATTTGAAAGAAAAGGAGCAATCACCAAAAAAGGAAATAAACAAAATGGAGGAAAGCAATTTGTCAGAGAAAGAATTCAAAGCAATGGTTATAAGGATACTGAAAATGATAGAAGACAAATTTAACATGTGTAAGAGTCAAGATGAAATGAAGAATGACATAGATGCAATAAAGAATACAATGGAAAGTTTCAACAGTAGACTAGAAGAAGCTGAGGATTGTATCAGCAAATTAGAAGACAAGGCAGAAAAACCACTCAAGCATAGCAACAACTGGAAAGAAAACTTATAAAGCAGGAGGAAAGGCTAAGGGAGCTTTGAGACAATATAAAACAAAACAACATCCACATAATAGGGGTGCCAGAAGGAGAGGAAGCAGAGCAAGTAATAGAAAATCTGTTTGAAGAAATAATGACAGAAAACTTCCCTGATGTTGGGAAGAAAAAAGCCACACAAGTCCAAGAAGCACACAGAGTCCCAAACAAGATGAACCTAAAAAGACACACACTGAGACACATCATAATTAAATTGGCAAACATCAACAACAAAGTAAGAATCTTAAAGGCTGCTAGAGAGAGATAGAAAGTTACCCATAAGAGATCTCCCATTAGACTATCAACTGATTTCTCAACAAAAACATATCAGGCCAGAAGGGAGTGGAATGAAATATAATACAAAGCAAGGGGCTGAATCCAATAATATCATACCATGCAAGACTATCATTCAAAATTGAAGGTGAAATAAGGAGCTTCACAGACAAAAAAGGATTAAGGGAGTTTATTACCACCAAGCCAGCATTTCTTGCATAAAAGGACTGTTGTAAAAAGTAGAAATAGAAAGGGGAGAAGGAACACAGGCATAAAGAATTAAAATGACAACAAACAAGTACCTATCAATAATAACCTTAAATGTAAATGGATTAAATGCTCCAATCAAAAGACACGTGTAAGAATCAAGAGGAAATTAAGAATTTCCTCATTTCCTCAGGGTAGCTGAATGGATAAGAAAACCTGACCCATATATTTTCTGTCTACAAAAGACCCACTACAAAATAAAGGACTCACACAGACTGATAGTAAAGGGATGGAAAAATATTTTTCAGACAAATAAAAATGAGAAAAAAGGTGGGATAACAATACTTATATCTAAAACACAGACCTCAAAGTGAAGGCCATAACAAGAGATAAGGAGGGCCATTTCACAATAGAAAAGGGAACAATTCAACAGGAGGAGATATCTTTGGTAAACATATATGCACCCAATACAGGAGCAATTTCTGGAAGATATCAAGGGAGAGAGTGACAGCAATACAATCAGAGTAGGAGACTTTGATACCCCACTGACACCACTGGATGAATACTCTAAACAATAGGCAAAGAAGCAATAATCCTAAATGACTCACTAAATCAGATGGAACTAATTAACATCTTCAAAACATTTCACCCCAAGGCTACAGGACATACATTCTCTCAAGTGCACACGGGACATTTTCAAAGGTAGACCACATATTAGGACACAGGCAAAGCATCTTCAAATTCAAGAAGATAGAAATCATAACAAGCATCTTCTCAGATCACAATGGCATAAAATTAGAAACCAATTGCAATAAAAACAATGAAAAAAAATCAAACACTTGCAGCTTAAATAGCATGCTATTAAACAATGATTGAGTTACCAACGAGATCAAAGAAGAAATAAAAAGCATCTTGGTAACAAATGACAATAAAAACACAACAAGCCAATAATCTATGGGACACAGTGAAAGCAGCTCTGAGAGTGAAGTTCATAGCTCTACAGACCTACCT
The DNA here is from genome assembly GCA_004026665.1 of Murina feae. Classification (NCBI taxonomy): domain Eukaryota; kingdom Metazoa; phylum Chordata; class Mammalia; order Chiroptera; family Vespertilionidae; genus Murina; species Murina feae. The sequence continues at coordinate 17,652 of PVJC01034787.1, forward strand.
CAAAAACAAAACAAAAAATATGGTAATATATTATTAACGCTACAAATTAATGAATTAGAAAGAGAGCAACAAGAAAAGCCAAGAGTAAGCAGCAGGAAGGTAATAATAAAGATCAGAGTGGAAATAAATGACATGGATCAAAAAAAATAATACAACAGATCAATAAAACCAAGAGTTGGTTCTTTGAAAGGATAAACAAGATTAATGAACCTTTAGCCAATCTTACCAAGAAGCAAAATGAGAGGACCCAAATAAACAAAATGAGAATGAAAGAGGTGAAATAACAACTGACCCCACAGACATACAAAGAATCTAAACTAATAAAAGCGAAATATTAAAATTAACCGTTTCTCCGAGACGAGTAAGCCACGCTCACCAGCCAATCAGAGCGGCTGTATGCAAATTAGCCCAGCCAACATGGAGGCCGCCACTAACGGACCTGAGTAAACGGCTGTTTCCATTGCGGCAGGAGTGAAAGTGAAGCTGCGCCCGCTCAGCTCAGCTCCGATTAAACTGGTTCTAGCGAAACACACCTTTGAAACAATATAACAATCATAGAATCCTCGGGAGCTGAAGGAAAGAGCAGCCCGGGCCTAACCAGTAAAAGTAACAATTGTTTCATTATAGACGCTGCGAGGTGAAGCAGAGGAGGCTTCATTAGTTAGAAGGCCGCCTTAAAGGAACAGTGTATCAATTATAGAAGGTAACCCCAGGCCTTAAAGGAACAGCATCAATTATAGGAGAGAAACCGCAGTAACCTGCGTCCAGCCAGCCTTGCTGGGACGTTGGGTCAATGGGAGTTGTGGGCAGCTTTAAAGCCCCTCACCCAGGCTGCTCAGGCACGCCAGCAGGTGGACATCCCCCGAGGGCTCCCAGACTGCGAGAGGGCACAGGCGGGGCTGAGGGAACTCCCGAGTGCACAGAGCGGCTGCAGGGCAGGACAGCGCAGGACCCAGGACCCATGAGTG